>OU342743.1:323505309-323807809 GCA_910589775.1 Avena eriantha | reverse complement strand
ATGATGATGGTGATGTAGATCGGTGTTGAGGCCTTCAAGATCCAAGTCCCCTTCTCCTCTTGAGCAATGGTGATGGTCAGTGGCAAACCTAGGATTTGGGAATGACCAGGGCTAATTTTGAATGCCACAAAACTATGGAAAATCTACCTTTTAATCTCCTCCCAGTAACAACATATATTAGCCAAAGCGCACTAAAAATGCATAAGTTGAGTTTTGACGCGAAACATAAGATAAATGTTTAACCAAATGACAATAAGGAAAGAATAAAAATACGGTGACATAATCACATAATTAATCAAGATGCATTTTTAATACCTAAATAATGAAGCTTTTCTCTGACACTAGCCTACCATTTCCTCATCAATAATAGGAGAAGAATCGGAACCTACAAGATAAGAACAATTAATTAGAAAATAATATAGATAAATACATGATACATAAGTTGTATTGTTAAGAAGGTGACTTACCACTGGCTACACGTGGTATTTGTTTCTTGCGTGACCTGATAGTTTGAAAACAATCTAAAATATTATCATCTTCAATGCTTGCAAATATGTATCTCTCAAAATATTATGATTCTTGACAATTGATGGAAAATAACGTCTTGATGACTAAGCCTTCGACATCTTTGTCCCCTTCATCTTCTACATAATTAGATTGGACAAAAATAATTATCCAAATCAGGCAATCAACTAAGCATAACTATAGCAGTTCATCAATCGAAGAACTAACTCTTCTGGTCTTGACGTATTTAGAGTCCGAACTCTCCATTAGAAAGTACAAAAAAATACCGCTGAACTAATGAACAGACTACAGATGCATACCGTGGGTAATATACCGACCAATTGGAGCCTTGATTCCTTGAACATGATGATCCAGCGTAGATTGGCAAGCATCGGTGGCTGATGAGGCAATCAGTGAGGAGGTCAACAACGACGCAGGCATGTAGCCGCATGTTGCTCAGCCCTAGCATCTTGGCGTGCTCCAAAAGGGTGAATAATGTGGATGTGCGTGTGAGTCTCCGTCAGGGTCGACCGTTGTGGCGGCGTGATCAACTCGATGGGGCGGCGGCCGCTAGGAACCATATGGTCAAGGAGTTGAGCCGTCGTTTACTTGTTTAGATCATAAACAGTTTTTCGTTTTGTTAAGGAAAAGCACAAGAACAGTTTACTCGTTTGGATCACATTGTTGTCTTTAATGGGCTTGTAATAATAGCCCGGGTCATTCTGGCCTAGAGACACGGGCTGTGCAGCCTGGAGTCTGAAATTTCCTAGGAATTTACAAGGGACATACCTATACTACATGGGCCAAGACCAGGGCTGTAGCCCGGGCTGCCCGGGGCCCAGGTCCGCCCCTGGTGATGGTGGAGATCTTGTGTAGGCAGCGGCGCGGCTATGGAGTTTGCAAGGCGGCAGGGCTCTACCGTGAAGGTATATGGAGAGGGATGCTTCTATCTTGGCTCCTTGCCTTTTTATATAGGCCTAGGAGAGCCCCCAGTACGTTTCTTATGACCTAAAAAAAGTCTAGAAACAAACAGGGATGGATTCTATGAAGAAACACATTCACAATAGTCGTTTCCGTGCGTCTAGACCCATGGTACGGGCGGACGGTATGACCGTACACGCCTGTACTAGTGGTCGTTAAATCTTGAGGACGGATTCTACGAAGAAACACATTCAGAATAGCCGTTTTCGTGCGTCCAGACCCATGGTACGGGCGGACGGTACGACCGTACACGCCCGTACTGCTACTCAAGGTTTAACGACCATTAGTACGGGCGCGTACGGTTACTCAAGGTTTAACGACCACTAGTACGGACGTGTACGGTTGTACCGTCCGCCTGTACAATGGGTCTGGGCGCACGGAAACGGCTATTCTGAACGTGTTTCTTCATAGAATCCGTCCCTGTTTGTTTCTAGACCTTTCTTAGGTCATAAGGAACGTATGCCGCTATTTATTCATACGAACTCCAATTTAGGTGTTCTTTGGCTCGTTGGAATCGTATGAATGAGGGATACAACATCATGGCTTTGGATATTAATTTGGAGTTTATGAAAAATCCACTTTTTCACTTCTCAAATGGCTAAGTCTGGTGCCCGCAACTCCTCCATATTGCATCTTGTTAGTTCATTTTGCCTTGCTTTATCCATAGTCCAACACAACACCTATACACAAGTCAAATACAAGAAAAAGTAATAAAGTCCTAATAAAACTATTAATTGTGCAAAGTCCGTGTGAAAATGAATGAGAACTAGTAAACATACATAATAGGCATGGTTGTAGCTAGATATAGCATGTAATGAGAGTGACAATATGAATAATTTGTATACTTAAATATGCTTCAATTTTGGCCTTGGTGAGCGTCTCCTGCACGGCAGCGCTGCGGTCTTCGACTGCCGAGATGGCACCCGCCAACGCATCGTCACGGCGGAGCGCCTGCGCGTCAAAGCTCAGACCGCTAGCATCTAAACAAGAATCAAGCATTTGCACAAAAATAAGTATAAAATAGCAAAGTCGACAGAAGATGCAACTAGTGAAATTGAAGACCAGGAAATACCTAAGAGAGCCTTGGCAATCGAGAAAAGCTGTTCTTCGAACAACTTCTCCCTATCTGCGATGGAGGCGCGCAGATCCTCTTTACGTTTCCGCGACTCGTTTAGCGCCGCGATTGTCTCATCACGGCTCTTTACCGCCGCAGCAAGCGTTTTCTCCATGGAAGCAGTGCTACGAAGGAGGGCATTATGCTCAGCTGTGACACAAGCAAAGATAGACCGTCAGTCGAATATATCACAAGGATGCAGAAAAAAATAAGGAACACTCACTTTCCATCGCACGATGGTGATTGTGCAGTATTGCGTGCTGACGACCCATTGCAAGGACCTGCTCCGCAAGGCGAGTGGCTTCCTTCACAACGAGCTGCGGTAGAAGACATCGTAAAGGATCAACAGATGGCATAGATAAAAATTCGACTGCCAAATTAGAATAAGAGATACTATACTTACATGATCCTCCAAAGACTCCGAAGTTGATGGATTCGCAGACGTCCGGATAACCATCTGGTGCTCCACATTGTGTGGAGAACTTGATGAATTATGCCCGGAGTGGGCCGCCAATGGAGGAGAAGGAGTGCGCTTAGCCACTTTCTTGGCCTTGGAGGTCGCGACTCCAGATTCCTTCAAAAATTGGACGTCGCCAGATGACGACGATGCCGGCTGACTACAGAACAAAACCAACATCAAGAGAATGCAACTCCAAAGAAGAATCAAAAGGAATACTCGTATACTTACCAATCAAACTTGTCAAAATCGAAGGTTTGATCCCCCAACTCTAACGACGACTCCTTCGGCAGCCACATCTTCTTGCGAGTAGATGGCGCCATGGCACTCACAGGAATGGCAGGTATCAGCGACTCTACACCAAAACCTACACCTTCCGGAGTCGAAGGAGACGACGCATCCGAATCCTCGATGCGCGAACGCTTGCGAGTGTCCGGACCACTTGACTCGGGGGCTTCCTCCTCCACATCAGATGGTACGGTCGACTCCGACTCGTCCTCTTCCAAGGCTTCACGAGGGATAACTCCCTCGAGAAGAGGGGCATATAGGGTGACACCGCCCAAGCCTGCATACAGAAACCAACTTAGCACAAAGTCATGCAACAGCAAAAAAGCAGTCAACAAAGCAAAGCTACTACGTAGCACAATTGTACCTCAGGAGGAGGGTTAGCAGCATCGAATGGAGGAACGTCTGGTTCACCGGGGAGCACATCCTTGGCGGTGTACTTGGTGACCAGTCACACCCTCTTATCTACCTCACTCGCGGAAATGCCATCGGCAGATACGCGAGTGACATCGTCTGCGCCAGCTCACTGGAACATAGGGTGGGCTCTGGCCTGCAGGGGCTGGACGAGACAGTGCAGCCACGTGCGAATGAGGGCACAGCCTCCCTCTTCTTTACCCATGTGACTCTCGAGGTCGCAGACACGCTCGTACAGCACATCTGTCTCCGTGGACTCGCCGGGCATCACTACGTTCTTCCCGGAGCGCCTCCTCTTGCACGGCGTCGCGGGGTCGAAGGGCGCGAGTCTGTAGTGTCCTCCGTCGGCCTTCTGGTCGTGGATGTAGAACCACTTGTCCTTCCACCCTTGGACGGACATCATCAGCTTGATGTTGAAGTATGTGGTGGAGGAGTCGACGTGGAAACCGCAGCTGCCTACATCATAGACTACGGAGCCAGACGCCGATTGGCGCTTCAACTTGAAGAGGCGCTTGAAGAGACCGAAATGTGACTCGATTCTGAGCCAGCACTCGCAAAGAGTAATGTAGCAAGCTACATGGAGGATGGAGTTTGGGGACAGCTAATGGAGCTGGAGCCCGTAAAAACAGAGAAGGCCCTTGAAGAAAGGATGCAGGGGCAACGAAAGACCGCAGATGATGAACGCTAGGAACATCACCCGAAAGCCGGCAGGAGGAGAGGGGATTACCTCGCTGCCAGGGGCGCGTGCGTGAGCGATTGCGGAAGACAAAACTCCGTCTTGACGATGAAGACGAAGCTCTGAAGACTTGATCACGGATGCACGCCACGCACCATTGGTGACACGAGTGCCCGTGCCCTTCTTTTTCCTGGCGGCGGTGGTGCTGGTGCCCATAGCAGCGGAGCCACTCTTCTTCTTCGTAGCAACTGCGGAGGCGGCGGAATCGGTCGTGGCACCTCCCTTCTTCTTCCCATTCCACGGCAGCGGTGTGACCGGAGGAAGTAGCTGGGAAATATGCGGAGCTGGTCCAGCGCCGCGTAAGAGAGGAACGCAAAGGAGCAGAGGAGCAGCAACAATGGCGACGGAGGCAAAGGCAGAGAAAAGAAGCAGATGTGAAAATTACCGTCGCCGCATCGCTACTTAACCCCCTGGAAGATGCAATCTAACGACTAAGAAAAATCCTACCAGACGCATGGCATTCATCGTGCTTGACACGTGGAGGATATGAAGCGTGAACCGTCCCCCACTACCCCCATTACGCAAGGAAATCGAGGAGGCGTAGTTAAAACAAAGATTACGCATGCCCGGTCAAGTCAGAGTCAGAAAATGGGACCCACCGGTCGTCATGTTCTGTCAAACCCGCTCACGCGGGCAACTGAGCTCATCACATAGTCAGCACTGATGTCATCGAAACTGAGGAGCAGAAGACTTCGACTACTTTAGTCCTTGCTCGAGTCTTCGACTCCACCAAGCACTCGGGGGCTACTCCCATAGGGAGCGCTGGTCACGCACCCTATGATTATTTGTACATCGTACTGTATGTTGATAACACCCACACTCAATGTTTATGGCGACACCGCCTCAAGAATTTTCCCTAGAAAGAGACTGCGTCTCCTGGGTCACCCGAATCATCTCCGTGGTGACAAATTTCGGATGCCGCGCTTGCAGCATGAAGGTAAGACCTGAATAAGGTCTGGCAACGCATTCGCTGCGCACTACTAGAAATATATTCGTGCCTACAGGTACGATGAACATTCCTTGATGGACGCGTCGAGTGCTCACGCCCATATACTGGAATTCGACTCCTGTAAGACCTCCGTGGCTTGAGTCGAGTTACGCCAGAACTTTTCCGGATTCGAGTCCGGGGACTCGAGTTCGAGTATATTGCGTTGTTTTACCCTAAGGTAGTTAACTGATACCGATACATCGGTTAAATCAGGAACGCACATCAACGATCCCTATGACACAAACAGAGCAGTCGAAAATATACTCATTCGTGCACTTGAAAGGCTTCGTAAAGTCCCTAGTCGAATCTGCGATTCCACGGGACACTCAGGGCTACTGACATGGGTATACCCTATAGGTACTCGAGCTTGGTATACACGGCCTGAATGCAGCAGGAGCCCATGGTGTCGCCAAGGCCCAAACAGAGGACTCGAGTAACCTATGGACTCTCGATTGCTTGAAGAACAAGAAGAAACTAAAGATAGAAAGTTCAGAGGGGAAAACCCTAACTTGTAATCGACTCGGCCTACTACCCAAGACCTAGCCTATCTATATAAAGGCTAGGAGGGGGCGGCGAGGAAGACACACACAACCCTAGTTTCCACAACCCTCGCCAGATTGCATCTGCGCACCATTGTAATCCTCGATTCCTTCAATAATTGCATGAGCAGACAAGCAGGAGTAGGGACCTCTGCGAGGCCTGAACCTGGGTAAATCTTCAAGTCCCCTGTGTGCTTGTTTGCTAGCCGATAGATGTCTCCAGCGCTCCCTCCTTCTCCAAAACCCAAGTCCATAACAATGGGCATTGATGAGTTAAACCCTCGTCACAATCCATTCAATTTCCATAATTCCAATGCAATAGTGCTATTTTGAGTTCCTATTTAACAACGATGCAAGTGTATGTGTATGTCGAAAGTGCCCTCGCCGACTGACTACTTCACTGTGCAGCCGGCGCACGTTACTCCCCCCTTCCTCCTTCCCCTGCGTTCTCCCTCTCCTTCCCCTTGAGTCCTCCGTTAGTTCCCGGGCCAATCCCGAGCCATCTCCGTCGGCGCTGCCGATTGGGGATGGCGGAGGAGAGGCGTCGGTGTAGGTGCTAGTAGCTCTAGGGTAGGAGTAGTAGTAGTTAGGGTTTGCGTCGGCCTTGTGCTGTGGTTGCCGGTGCTCCGGCTGCTTCCGAGCTGCAGCCTGGAGGTGTTCTCCTGCGCCTTTCTCGTTGTGCTCCCATGGCGGGAGGCACAGGTGGTGGTAGGGGTCAACAAAGATCTAGCTCTAATAAGCTCGTATGGCCTCAAGATCTGGAGGCTTTGGTTCCTCCGCTTCTGGATACCGGGCTCCTGTGTGGTGATGGTGCAACCGTCTAGTCGTGGAGGCGAGGGGGAGCGGTGTGGCGGCGCGGGCGGCTTGGCGGACAACTTTCTCCTAGCCGGCCTTGGAGGCGAGGGGGAGATGTGTGTCAGCGGCCTGATCCTGGCATCTGCGTGGTGGAGGATGGTGATTCTGCTGGTGGTACTCATGGTTCCCTGCTCTGGTGGCCGAGGTGACGAGCAGGACAGGGACATGGGTGATCCCAGTGGTGTCATGGAAGTTGTTGTTCTGGCGGAAGCTCCCAAGCGACGGCGAGAGGCGCCGCCGCTATCTTTGGCCGATGAGGGCGCTCCGCGCCTCGTGAGCCTCTGCTCTGAGGTTTCTTCTTCCTCCAAGGTGGGAGGATTGCCTGACTTCAACACGGCGCTCATCGCTGCCTCCTCTCCAAGTGGTTGCGTCCCCGTAGTGGAGCTGGTGGTTGTGGCTTCGAAGTCTTGTTCGGTGTCGGCGACGGCGACGTCGACGGCGAGCGGCGGCGGAAGACGCTTACGACCTGATTGTTTTTTTACTTTTAGTCCTAGGGTCTTGTTTGAATACTTGGAGGCCTTTTCCTGTTGTGTTTGTTTTGCTAGGGGTCTCCTTGTAATTGTATCCTGCCGCTGAGTTAATGCAACTTCCAGGCCCTTCGGGGCTGTTCCGTTCAAAAAAAAAAGACCGACTACTTCTAGCATGCTAAGGTACTAGATGAGCTGCAACATATAGCATCTCGATCATTTTACAGAAATGATGTCCAAGGTTAGAAAATGTGTGAAAACTCTCGCTGATATTTAAACATTTGCTTTGAATAAACCCAGTTTTCCCAGTGAGATGCTAATGACGTGAGAAGAGCATGTGTGCAGCTGTGCCCGGTACATATATACGCTCCCTCTATAGTACATGCCTACATGGTATGGCTAATCATCTTCTTTTTCTCAACACTTGACTGAGAATTAAAATAATCGCTTGGTCTCTGCAGGATGATTGAAATTTATGAATTTAATGCTCAAAGAAAATATGTTGCTGAGACTAGTCATAGTAAGAGAGTTAGAAAATACGTGAATGGACCATTGCAGAAAGTTAGGAAATGACGTTTGGTAACGTGGCTCAACAATAAACGGCTACATCCGTGGGATATGCTTTATGACGCTCCTCCCGGGTACTCCTCATCATAGTACCGTCACTCCTCATCATAGTACCGTCGACGACAGCCCGTCACGACATATAGACAAACCAGATCTATTACGCCACGCCGGTCCAGCGCTCCTTCCACGAAACTCAGTTTTATGTTTAACCTAACATGCGTTCTAGTCTATGTTGGCTTTAAGCAGCATTTATATATGAGGCCAGGTTACAAGTGCCGACTCAAACACCTAACTTCCCGTGTAATCCAAGGCCAACTGTAGTTTATACACATATTCTACATAATTACAAAAAGGAGTAACTTGCAACTACATGCAATGCCAACTAGACAATTTACTGACATGACATGTCATTAAATATGGAGAGAGATGCTTATAACTATCTATGTTACCATAACATCACATACCCCGAAAAATAAATGATTCTATAACCTAATTAATGAAGCATTCTTTGACGCTATCATATGCCACCATGAACTATGAATACAGTAACATGCTAGTGTCATATGCATGGCACTAATCTATGTTCCCACTACTAAGTACAAACATGCAAAAACTAAAAACTGGATTGCACATTTAGCTAGGCACGTGCATGCCAAACTGCTTGCGTCCAATTTATTCGTTAAGAGTTATGTGTGCGTGTGGACACGTGGTTTTCCATTTACTCTCGGTCACATATATCATCATTCTTGAACAAAGGGTATCCTCCGGCTCAACCATTGCACTTGGAGTGTACTGAGCATTAGTCTTAGGTGGCATCAAGATATTTAAATGGTAATTAGCATTTTAGTTCATATATTTACCTTGTATATTGAACATGCATTCCATGCTAAATCCTTTCAGCGACACTGAATTGATCAAATAACCAAATACTAAGACAATTCTCATAAACTTTGGCCCAATGGTAGGAGATTTTCCTAATGTGATTTATTACAAAAAAATGTTACGACAAGTTGCATTTTTTTTTTCCGAAAATGGGATATTTCACTAGCCTCTGCATCGAGCGATGCATATAACCCTTATTATCTTATTTAAGAATTTATTACTGCATTCTTATTACAAAGAGCCCAACTCATGGGTCAAGAGTTGCCACATGTATCAACCATCTAAATAGAGCAAAAAGAAAAGATATGTGGTGCATCAACATGAAATTTTATATCAAAACACCATATGCACCGGCTGAACAAATATTGTGCAACCGCACGCAATACCCATAGTTGGCCTGCACTCATTCGGCTGAAGAAAAGACCACAGTATGTGTTTAGCGGTATAGCCTACATAAAAGAAGAATTCGAAGTCCGGTTAAACACAAAATTATTTCTTATATGCCATATGCCTAGAGTAAAGTGTAAACACCCACACGTATTTGGACTTTCTCATAATTTTTGCAAATGGGCAATCAAAAACAAGCGTTGTGTAGTTTACTCTTTGTCATAAAAGCAGCACTTTTGATTCCCTTGCCAATTGTCTAGATTATCTTTTTGTTAGAAGAACTTTTGATTTAAGAACCACATAATTTTTTTAATATTTAGTGGTACCTTCATTTTCCAAATGTATTTACGTCGAAACTTTTGTGTGTCTATTTAGTAAGTCAAAATACATTGATTTGGCCATGTAGACTCCATGTGCCATCAAATCCCGCCAAACACATCTTCCCTTTTACTAGATGAATGTCCATTAACCGGTTAAATACATGTAGCCATCTGAACCATTTACTTCCAGTTAAGGTTCTACGAAAAGCTATATTCAAAAAATTATTAGAAAATACTTTTGCTACAAAAAATTATTTTCGTTGCACAATATTATAGAGATGGATATTGAGACCCTGGCAGAGTGTGTCCTAGCCATTTGTCTTCCCAAATATTAGTACTCTGACCATTGTTAAAATTATCTTCTAGCAAAGAAATCCACCTTTACATACATCAGACCCTTCCAGAAAGTTGAGTCTAAAGGTTGTGCTTGCACTTGAGTTACGGTTTTAGAATGTAGGTATTATTTTGTAGTAACTCTTACCATACCCCTTCTTCATTTAAAAGTTTAAAAAACCACTTGCTGAGTAAACTTTTGTTTTTATTATGTAAAACCTCAACTCCTAAACAACCTTGATCTTTTGGTCTACACATAATGTTTCATTTTGTTAAGCGGTATTTTATTTTGTGCTGATCACTTCGCTAGAAAAAGATGAGATTGGACAAAGTCTAGTCTTTTTCGAACCCCTTTAGGGATCTCCATGAAGGATAACATGAACATTGGCAGACTTGATAAAACTAAATTAATTAAAACCAAATGATTTTCGTAAGAAAATAATATTCCTAGCCAACAAGCCAATTTATTTTCAAAACGATCTTTATCAGGTTCAATTCACCATGTTTTAGCTTTCTAAAGTGAATTGGAATTCCCAAATATCTAAAAGGTAATTATCTCGACTCACACCCGAATAGTTCCATATATTGATCTTCTACTTCTTTTGCTTCAATGAAACAAATTATCTCTCTTTTATAGAAGTTTATTTTTAAACCCGAATTTTTTCAAAGGTACAAAGAATTAATTTCATGTTTGGAGCTTTCTGCAAGTCATGTTCCATGAAAATAATTGTATCATTGGCTTATTGTAGAATAGATACTCCATCGTCAATTATATGTGACCTTCTACTTGACCATCTTCTTTTCCGCAAGCAATTGCAATGACCAACATATTCGCAATAATGTTAAAGAGCATTGGAGATGAGGATCAACTTGTCTTAATCATTTATTTGAATCAAGTAATGAGACATTCTTTAACTAAAAAATTCGATTTTATGGGTTAGCGTAACCATATCTTCTAAAATCCTTTGCTTCCAACTTGTATTTGAAAACGAGACCATTGCGAGAAATTATCAAATATTTACCCCAAGTGGCTGGTATGCATTGTAAAAAGGGTTTGAAAAGCAATCTTTATATCATAATCAAACCGAGAAATGCATGTATTTCTTATTGGGCAAATGAGATCCCAGCATTTTTGTGCGGGTTGTATTATATATATATATATATATATATATATATATATATATATATATATATATATATATATATATGGGAAATGGCCAGCTAAATACGGACGTAGCTGCGCATAGGGTATCCATCGTTGATTCTCTCCACTTTTGATATAGGGAGCATATGTTTCCATACCCAAATGGTTTGATTCACATATGCCGTTACTAACACCGTTACTACGATGGCTTGCAAACCCTAATTTTTCCATGCACAAACCCTAACCCAAATAAACCTTATTCATTCTTTCATCAATTTAGTCAGCTACACTCAAGCTACATGCACACTAGCACAAAGAGAACTAAGCCTTATTCATTCTTTCATCAGATTATCCAGCTACACAAAAGGCTACATGCACAAAACCTTAGCCAAAATAAGCCTTGTTTATTATTAAATCAAATTAGCCAGCTACACAAAAGTTGCATGCATAAAACCCTAACCGTCTTTGCTTTATTATAGTAGCAACAACCCAAAACGTGGGAACTAGCTACTCATTTAGCCACAACCGTCTTTGCCATATCAACACTTAGTCATTCTTTCATCAAATTGTGGAGGAGAAACGGTGTGCAGGAGGCCTCCAATGCAAGGGTAGCTAGAAGTACTGTGGTTAGATGTTGTGCTGTCTATCTTTTATAGAGTAGGAGAGTAGCATGTAGTGCGCGCCAAAACACAAAAAGAACCAACAGTCCCGCGCGAGAATTAATTCTCTCGCGCCAAAAAAAAGACACTACACTCTCCCGCTGGAAAAGTTAGGGTTTTCATACTAGCACAAACACTTAGTATGAAGCAAAACTCTTATAAGCCTTGTTCTCAATACATCCCCATATTAGGTGCTAAATTTTCCTCAGCCAAACATCGCTCTAAAAGTTTAGGGTTTGCCAAATAAGGCAGTACACTCTATAGCCGGATAGTTAGGGTTTGCATACTAGCACAAGCACTTTGCCATGAAGCATTTGCATGCAAAACTATTATAAGCCTTGTTCTCACTACATTTTCCTTTTAACTGCTAAAATTTTCTAGACCAAACAACGGTCTAAATTTTTTAGGATTTGTCTAAAACCCTAGCATTGCATGCATGTAAATCAAATAGACGTCGTTAGACGCCGTTATGCCAATCAAATAGCCAGCCACTAGCATCTAATAGAGCATATGCATGTGATCTCTATATCCACCGGACCTAAGCCTATGCATAGCTATACATGTGTGTAGCAAATCCGCGTCGATATATATATATATATATATATATATATATATATATATATATATATATATATATATATATCCAAAAATGCTAGGTGATGGAAAGAGTCCTATTTGATTTATCAACCTTAAATATCAGTAGGTAGGCATCGGGAAGCTGGTGCAATATATATACCAATAGGTTCCCATGTCTTCACTCACACGTTTTGGTGTCTTCCTTTGTCAAAATAATGTCACTTAGTGTGTGTTGTATAAACTTTGGATGCGCAAGCACCATGGCATCTCCACACTTTCCAGGAATGATACTACATATGGCATTGGTCATGCCAAAAGCGCACGAGCCAACTAAATACTCCTAGCAGGTTTAGCTACTGCATGACTTGCAACATTACAACCTTGATACTTTTACAAAAATGATGTAAAAGGATAGAAAATGCAGTATTTCCTGCTGAGGTTTGCAACTTTCACAACAAACCATTGCTGAAATTGAACCCAGACTCACCGAGAGAGATACTAATGTGAGCACATGTGACCCGGTTATGCTTGTTGTGCTACTTGACCACATGGTATGCCTAATATCTTTTCTCAACATTTGGTGGGTCGATGATCATAATAATTATTCAATCTCATCGGGACGATTGAAAATTTTCAATTTAATTTTGAAGAAATATAGTTGTTGAGTACTGAGTAATAACAAGCCAAATTGACAAATTGATTGCACATTTAGAGAGACACATGCCCATATATATCATTGCTTGATTCCCACTTATCAACTGAGAGTTTTGTGTGTGGTCTTTGTTCAACTCATGGTTGATTCCCATTTATTAGTCTCGGGTACATACATCATGGCTTGTAAAGGTTATCCTCCAGGTCAACTAGTGCATTTTATGAGTTGGGTTTTGGGCTTCGATGGCATCAGTACATTTGAGGGTAACTTAAATTTCGCATGTGATCTTAATGCACTTACACTATAAAAATACCCCCATACCTGATAGATTTTTGGGGCGACATAAGAGAAAAGTACCTGCAATAGTTGGATGCCCGACGGAAGGGCTGTCATGGCACCATTTTGTCGTGGTGCCATTTTTTCACTGATGTCGTGTGATTCGCGTTGCCTATATGCGTCGCAATCCACATTTGTTGGGTCCCACGACATACTTCTCCTTTTCCCTCAACTCTTTTCGCTTGTCCCGCTTAGATATCGAATGGCTCGGCCTGAAATTAGAATGTCGCAGCCCTCCTTAGGAAAGTCTTTCCATTTCCACATTCCAAAATCCACATTCCCCTCTGTACACTAAACCCTCGACTCCAGAGACCACCCACCGATAACGCTGACGAGGCCGGTCAATAGTGGCCTGAAAGGACTCCCTTCACCGCCCCTCGCCAGCCCCCGTCGCCCCCTCCGCCGTGCATCACCAACGTCTCCTAGGTCATTGTGGCAAGTCTTTCGCGCGTACTCTGTTTTTTTCCACCGTCACCCTTGTGTTTACTACCTCCATATGTGCATTGGACATCACTCTGTTCCCATATTTACCATCTGATAGATGGCATGATGAGGGAAGAGAAGGGCTTCTTCATAGCGGGAAGTAGCCGCAGTTGTAATATCAGAATATGGAAAGCAAAGATTGGAAACCATAGAAACTAACAGTGAAAGAATCAGGGAAAGGAATTTTGCACACAGGTTCCTTATACGGCCATCCTCTCACGAAGATCCAGTTGTCCCTAGACAGAACAATGTTATAGATGAGGTGTGTATACTTTCCTGATTGTAGTTCTACTATTACTGATTTCCACATAAATTCTACTTTAGCCGCTTCTGATTACTCTTAAATTTTAGTGACAGCCTGCCGCACCAGATGAGACCGAGGATGAATGGGAAGATCCTTTGTTTCAAGAAGGTCAGGAAGCTGCAGAAGAGGATGAAGAGGTAGAGGAAGAAGAACAAGATGATAGGACCAATGATGACAACAGCGAGGATGAAAGTGGCACTAATAATGAGGTAGATGAAGAGGAAGAGTCATGGGAAGACACAGAAGAAGAGAAAAACGAAGGTACATTGTGCAATCTGAATTTTAGTCCACATTAGTGTAACTGAATTTTAGTCAGAGTGCTAGCTGAATTTTAGTCCATAGTAGTGCCAACTGAATTTTAGTCATAGTGCTAGCTGAATTTTGGTCATCGTGCTAACTGAATTTTAGTGGTAGTGCTAACTGAATCTTAGTAATAGTGCTAAGTAAATTATAGTCATAGTGTTAGCTGAATTTTAGTGCACATAATATAGTTTCCTACCCTATGTTACATGCATGCATCCTTGGTACATGCAACGCGGGTGATGAATGGGAGGAACATGAAGAGTTCTGCTAAGATGAGATCAATAACAAGGAGTAATGGGAGGTTCAAATTTTTTGTCAAATTCAACAAACTAGGCCGGAGTTGTGGGCTTGCTATGGCCAACTTTGCTAACTATAATGCCTACATGGTAAAAAAAGTGATATATCCTTTAGGTTTATAGCCTGGAGGAAAGCTGATAAGAAGCAAAAGTTGTGGGACGTACTGAACGAAATCACATATTTTCCCTATTAACCCTTCTTGCTATTTTACATCAGTCTTGTTATCCTGATACATGCTTCTCAAAATGTAGAAATGTTTCGATATTGATCCTTTGTGTAAAGATTGGGTAATGAGGTCACCTGGAAAGAAATGACGTGATTTCAAAAGCATGCTGAAGAAGATGTATTATAGACCTATCTTGACTATTGAGGAGAACATTGTAAATAGCTGTGGAGATAGAATGTCACACACTGATTGGGCAGCGCTGTGTGAGTATTTGAACTTGGATTCCACCAAGGAGAAAGCTCGGACGAATGCTAAAAATTATGCCAATCAAACAAATGTTTGTCATACTTCTAGATCAAGGAGTTTTGCCAGGGCGAGGTACATGGGGGTGAGTAGCATCTAAGTTGTCTATTTATACTTGGTATCCATTCTCTTTGCTTCATATTCTATATCTGAATGTATGCATCTTTGATTAGGAGAAAGCTCATAAGCGTCTAATTACAAGAGATAAATTGTACGAAGCCACACACACGACTAAAGACAATGTACATGTTGATGAAGTGGCTGAGAGAAAAATTCTAAGTTATTATTCACTATCTTCTAACATGCGATGTATATAGTGATGGTTAATGCTAGTGCTAATGCTAGTACAAACAATATGCTAGGACAATATGCAAAGAGAACTTCTACCTGATCCAGGTCTTGGGTACAGAGATATTGAAGAAGGTTACCTTTATGGCCATGCCTTTCCAAAAAATACAAGAGACAGAGTTCATGGATTGGGATTGTTACCTCATACCTGTAAGGCAGTTGATATTGCAAGAACATTTGCGCGGTGTACAGAAATATCAGAGGAGAACTGTGAGCTTAGGTTGACAAATGTTTTCTTTATCGCTAGGTTGGATGCCCAGGAGGAAAGAATAAATGCAATGTAGAAGAAGTTGGATAATCAAGAAATTTCTACGAACCAATCTTGCATAGCAGGGCAGAGCACTAGTCGACCAAAAGCTAGTGTGCACTCACCTCTTCGAAGAATGTCTCAAGTTGTGAAGCCTATCCTAGATGTGGCACTTCCTGATGCCATAGATATCAGAATTACTGAAGTGGAACCTCGTTGTGGTCTACCTCCTCGTGGTGATGTAATTACTCTCTCATCAAGTCTCAGAAGTGCTGAAGTTGTTCCTCATTTGGTGATATCTTATACTGTGGCATCTACTAGAAGAATTCAAATTTCTACTACTCCTTTATTGCTAAATCTTGTTGGTGATGTTCTAACTAAAGCATTTGGTGATACTGAAGTGCTAACTCTAGATGGTGTTGGTGCTGCTGCTGGTACACCTCCAGATGGTGGTGGTACTGCTGGTGCACCTCTAGATAATGATGATACTGCTATAACTACCCCTCCAGATGCTGCTATAACCACCTCTCCAGATGTTGCTGAGTCTAACCCCCACAGTGTCGTTGTTGCTTCGTAGAGAGCTGCAGGTTCATCTGTTGGTGGAAATAGTTCCAAGAAGAAGAAATCAGGAGGTGGTCGTTCTAGACCTCCAGTTTTCATGCGCTTGTCGCAGGTGATCATTGCACAATTCAATACTTACTAATTCCTATTACCGTGTTATGCATTGCAATTTTTACCTCTGCACTTCTATAGTCTGAGGACCACCATGAAGAAGATGTTCTCAAGTCTTTGAGTTCGACTAACTGCGCAACTCAGGTATATGTCTTCTATATGTATGTTAGCTGTCGGAAATGCATATGTTGTTGTATTAACTTACTTTAGATTGAATCAAGAGTGGGTCTGCGATCCATGACAAGTGATAGGACAGTTGCATTTGGGAAGTTAACTTGCACAGACAAGAATACATTATGCGATGATGGGCAACTATTAGGGGATTACCGCGCAATGCTGATTGATGTTGTAGTGGAAAAGCATCTTCCACTGCCTAGGCCACTCGGAGAGGTTAAGAAGTTTGTCCAAGCTCTTAACGTCAACATTGCTTGGCCATTTTCAAATATATGTGAATATTGACTCCTAGCTGCCAGATTTATCAAATGTGCATATCCGACAAATGTGTATCTACTAACTTCGTAGGTCACGAAGGAAGAAGGAGCTCCTAGGTCCATCAGTAGACCTATTTCTATTCTTGGATTGAAAAAAAGTATGTCTGGTCTTTTAGCTAGTATATATATGCTACTATACATATTTCCTTGTTTGCAGCAAAGTGATTTATAGTTCTTTTTATTCCTTGTACATCAGGAGTTTTCCGCAGACTCAACTGAAGACCAAGCAATCGGCACTTTATCGTGGCACTTGTTACCCTGGACGAGATGGGTTCCTGCTAGTCGAACATTGAGTTAATCTATGTGTAGTCAATTACACTTAAACTTCTCTTCAAAACTTATGTTATGCATGTATCAAAACTGATTATGATGCCTTTTATAGTGCTATGATGTATGTGTTAGATACTTTGTTATGCTATATATTTAAATTTGTGTTGTGATATTTGGAAGCATCATTTGTGATTTGGGGTAAATTAGGGGAATCCTAAATATAGAAACCGCATGCTAAATTGTTGTGCCTAGAAGCATCATTGGGGTCACTAAAAATTATGTCGTGCATGGGTTACGTAGGACGGAACCATATTGTGCCGTAGTCTCACAGCTGCCACGACACCTAAGCAGTGCCGCCGTATATGGGTTGTGGCGTAAACGCTTACTGTCGGTAGCGCTATTTCGACGGATCATGTTGTGCCACGCCAGAAAATCCACCGTTGTTTTAGAATCCCAACGCAGTTATCCCTGACGTCTATATTTTGTCACGCTAGCGTGAGCGCAGTGACCAAGGTTATGCCTCAGCGTCTATAAGCGCCAGTGTCCAGGCTCCGTGTTGTGGTGTTATTTTATAGTTCATATATCTCACCTTTTATATTGCACATGGAGCTTGTTGTATTCCATGGTAACTCTTTTGAGTGACACCGAACGACTTATGCAAGGCTGTGCTTTGGCACTCTTCTCGTCAACTTTGTTAGCTACCGTAGTGACATTGCAAGATGCATGTATCTTTCCACTCGTATATTTTTTTAGAATAAATGTAATATCTGGTCACTTTCCTTCGGGTGCGAATGCTCTATCGCACGATTCACCATTTGGATAGATACGAGTTCAACATGATCAGACATGAATAAAAAGTTGTAGCTAGTCTGAATTTTTTGTTGTTCTGAATGCTCATCTCATTCATGTCTGGTACTTTATATTTTCGTGGTTGGAATAATGTTTCTCCCTTTCGAACTAAATTGTTTGTTGGCACTAACAGCTATACTAATAAACATCATATATAAGAGAAATGAAATAGTAGAAACATCAACTAGATCAACTATTAGAGGTGAACACTATATGTTCACCATTTCTCATTCTACTTCCCCATTTGAAATTTGGGCCCGCTTGAATGGTGTAAATTTGGTTTGTCCATTGGTATTTAGTTTAACTTTTGGTAAATACCGGTGGCCACACAAAATTTACATCCATTATCCAAGCAACCCCATTAACTTATACCTTGGATGACCAAGGATTGGAGGCAAAATGAACGTGTTGCCCTTATGGATCCAACCACATAAAAAAATCAGAATAGAGCAACCATATATTCAAGGGGACAAAATGACCAACCACAATATTCTATCTACTACGTATATAAGAAATGAACCACCTCATGTTTCAGATGTTTATGGTATTTAAATGCAAACAATGGTTGCTCGAGTATGATCGCAAAATGGAGCACGTAGTGCCCCACTCTGGATGACTGGTGTAGAAAGAGTTTTAAGTTAATAGTTAGTTTAGATCAACTTGAGTAGGTATAACTGAACTTCAGTGATAAATAACATTCTTGCTGATTATTTTACTAGAGATAGTAGGAGACTGTTCTACTGTGATTTTATTAGAAACATGTTACAACAAAAAGTAAACAAACTTACATATAATTGTTTTGCATCCAAGGTATGAGAAGTTCTTAAACCAAAATGCTTGGTCCATAGATTACCATCATCATAAGGTGCAACCTGGAGTTAATAAACACTCCCATTATCAAAATATGCCATTGTCGAACCTTCATTGTAAAAGGTGTTTTGAAATGTGACCATCGCGAGATTTCAAAAAACCCTAGGCGGATAGTACTATGACCTCCATTTCAAAAGGTGTTCGAAAAACATCCTTAATGTTGACATCTGATCGAACTGAGAAATTGGCTTTATTTCTCCTTGAGCAAATGAGATCTGGAATTGTTGTGCAAAAGTTCATTCTTACACTTCCTCTATGACAAAAGTTAGTGCATATTAGTTTTCATCAAAGTCAAATATTGTAAACTTTTACCAAGTATATAGAAAATCAATCTACATCTATAATGTCAAATAAATACAATACAAACGCATATTTTAAGATGGTTGTAATAATATGAGAAACTTGCTAGTTTTCTTGTTATTTTTATTTTCTTTGGTTTATAAAGAGTACGCAACATGACCATTGTGTCCAACACGATGTGACAACCCCTGTCCCATATGACACTACCCTGCATAAAAGGTTTAAAAACAATTGAACCTAATACAGTCGAGCAGGATTGTACCCGTAAAATTGCCTTGAGAGTGGGGATATACAATGTACTGTGACTTAAAGGTCGGTTCCAGAGCCTGAACAAGTTAAACACAACAGGCTTATATCGTAAAACCATAGAATTTATCGCATATATGTCAGTTGTCAGATAATTATATATGTTGAAGTAGTACATAATATATTATATGAGCTTTCTTGGCAGTGGGAACTGCTACTTTTAACAGCAGGAAGCACATATATAGATTATCACAAGCAAGGATAAATTCTGAAATTTACAAGCACGTTTTCAATCTCATGCTTATATATGAGATGAACAAAATTAGTCATGATGGGCTTAGTACGGTCTTATAATACAATAAATCATCCAATTCATACACATTGTACAATCCTATCAACCTATATATCTCTACAGTAGTCCCAGGCCGGAGGAAATTAGTATATTAGTCTTTAGGGATGCAAGCTGCGGTAAATTAATATTTTCAAACTAGTAGGTGTTTCGTTAATGATTAAGGACATTTCTCATTCTGAAACAAGACTGAGTTCAATTTTAGAAGAGGTAATGCGCATACAACAAATAACATGTTGGGCCTAGAAACAAGCACGGCTTTGTAGCCGGTGCAACTAAGATTCTCCCTTAGTTCTAAAAAAAACTAAGATTCTCCCTTGTCACTCACTTGACCTATTTCGTGCCATCCTTCAGAGAAGGTATAGTTGCTTGTATCACACGCTTGGTAAGCACCGAGAAATATGTGCCATGGATAGAATATCAGAAAAATCAACTGCGTCCTCTCCTGGACCTCAGGTTGAACATATGCTTTGTTTTTTTTTAACAAAACGGGCAATTTGCCTCATTTTATTTAAAAAAGCAGGAGAGAATTGACCAGTTCATTACAGGGAACTGGCCGAAAACCGATACAAATACGCCAATATCGTCATGGAACACGACCACATTAGGCACCACCACCATCGGCCGACCTGGCCACCCACACGGAGCACACACACCACGAAGAAGAAAGGCCACAGTCGAGGTTGCCACCTAGCGTCATCGTCATCACTCCTCCACAAGCCATCGACTCCGACTTCACCTTCGACGACCCAAACGAAGCCTCGCATCAAGCGACGCCTGAACCCATGTCAGCCCATGCCAACAGTCGGCCACACACACCAACGGCAGACATCTCCGACTCTGACGCCGAGCCTCTTGAGAGAAATATGTTGGACTTGCGCCGACTGAGTCCTCAGCAAAGACTACCGGCCGCCGGTCATCGTCACCGCCTGGACGCGCTCCATCGCAGCTCCAACTCCACAGCAACACAGCAGGCGCGAAGAACCCATCGGACATGCCGAAAAGACCGACTACCGAAGCCCGAACCGCGACCCAAGCTCAGCTCGACGCATCATTATTGCCAAACTGCACATCGGCGCTCATGAGTAGCCGCCTCAGCACCCACACAACGGCCCAGCCACCACCCACGAGTTTCCAAGCTCCAGTCGACCCCGAAAACGATGCCCCTCAAGAGGAGAAAGACGTGCAGTGCCCGCATCGCCCGATCCCGGGGATCTAAGGTTTCCCTCCGGAGACCACGGACGAGGGGAGGAGCCCATAGCGACGCTTCCAAGAAAGTCAATGGCACCCGCGGGTGTCGCTGCCGCCGGTTCCGACTGATGCCGAAACAAGGATTTCTCCTCGGAAACTCCACCACCTACAATCCGAAGCGGCCAACTGCAGTTGCCACCAAACCACCATTGCCGCCCGATAGAAGAGCCATCGGTGACCACATCAGCCGAGGACGCACCACCTCCCCACCTCCTGGCCGCTGCCGAGCTACGAAAGGCTCCACAACACCACCTCCCAAGCCACCGCCTGCCGCCATCACCACGCCCAGCGGGAGACAGCCCCCTGCCGCGACCGCCGCCAGCCCCCATGCCCAGTGGAGGGCCTCCCAAGCCCAGACGGGCCCAGATCGAGCCTGCACGACGCGCACCTGCCATGGCAATGATGCTGCAAGGTTCCGCACCTCCAGCACCCTCTCCTCCGCCCCCGCTTGACTGCATGAAGCAACAAAAAGATAGAGACAAGGTTGTTGTGAACCAGCAGGAGTACGATTGTGATGAACTCAAATAGCTAGGATGTTGTGAACATGTTAAGGCCAAAAGCTCCGCGGCCTGACTCATTGCTCCTAGCATTTTCCCGGGAAATAGGAGAACGAATCTCTACTCTCGTGCTCGACAATGTCCAATAAAAATGGGGACAGTCCCACCCACATATATTATTTTATGCCAAAGTATTATATCAAAGCAAAGAAAGTAAGTCAATCCATTCTTCAGCTCAATGAAAAGGGATATCTAGCAAATGAACAAACTCACTCTAGGTAAGACTCTCTATCTGGGCATGAAAGGAATTCACAGTGTAAAGAGAAAGGAAGACGCTACACCGAGGGCGCCGCCACACGCCGCCCAAGGTCCTCCGCCGCTGCTCCTCTCGCCGCCGCTGCCGCCGGCCTTGCCATGGTGGCGGCGGGCCCGACCACCAAAGGTGGTTCGTGGTGGATGGAGGCCGGAGTTAACCGCCATGGCTGCTGGGGCAGATGCGGACGGTTCGATGACGACTAACGACCAGGACGGCGCCCCTGGCCGGGGTGGTGGTGGAGATCCCTCCCGGCAGTGCCATGATCGGCGGTGGAAGTCTAGGGCTAAGCTGGCTGGTGTTGGAAACCCTAGATCTTCAGATCTAGGGCTCCGATGCTACCTCCCCGGTCCTCTTCGCTGCTGGTGGGGACGGATCTAGGAGGGGTCGACCCTGCTGTATTGTCATCTCTCTCGTTACCGGCCTAGCCGTAGGGCTGCTGGTACGGTTGGTGTAGCGGATCTTGCAGGTTATCGGTGGGTGGCGAGGGGGCTACCGGCTCGGTTTGAATAAAGGTGGTTGTCCTAGGATTCTTCTCACACCAAGATGAAGATCTACTTAATGTGTGTCTCCATTGATCTGGTCGCGCGGAGTGTCGAGTTCCGGAAGGCTACGTCTGCGAACTCCCATGGGCGCATCATGCCTAGAGATTGCTGGATCGGAAGGTATTCGGTCGGGTGTACCCATGTTTTTTCTGGCCGTTTGGGTCCAGAGGGTGCGCTTCGAAGCTCTGTTGGCTGTTAATATCATGGGACATGTTCTCGTTCCATGGTGCTGATAGAGAATGTCATGGAGACTGAGATTTGAGGACTGACTATGGTGGTTTGAGTCTGGGTGGTGATGAGGAATTGGCTTGGTGACTTGTGACTTGAAGCAGTGGCATGCGAGTGGGGGCAGCTGCATAGGAGAGGTTCACAGTCCTACCTTTCAGGGTGAAAACCCAGGGTCTGGTCTTAATTGGTTGTGCCTGGCAATGGCCTTGTTGAAGGTATTGTTTTGAGAGCGTGGACTTTCTTCACGGTGAAAACCTAAGATCTATGATCGGGCGATGATGATGTTTGTGCACCGTTTCCTTCTTGGAGGCGTCGCTTTTGGAGAAGCTGGACTTCTGTTGCTGCCTTGGTGGTGGTTGTACTACTGGTTCAATGAATGAGTCACTATAGCGGGACTTTTCTTTTCTGTAATTCTTCTCTCTTCTTTTGGCTGTGTGCATCCGTATGGCCGCTAGGGCGATGCGTCGTTGCAGAGGCTGAGTGTAATTGATATCTTTTGATATTAATATATGCTCCTTTCAAAAGAAAAACTCACTCGAAAATGAAAGTGATTGACTACGAGATCAGTTGCCTGCAACATTAGTATCTCAATCATCTTACTACATAAATTATTTCATTTTACGACTTCTGTTTTGTGTCGGTTGTGTCATCCTAGTTATGCAAAGACCCTGTCGGGTGTAATACTTAAAACTCTTTAAATAATAAAGTGTAATGTATCAAAAAATATTACAAATATTATGTTGAAGGTCAACATATTTGGAAGTTGTTCTTGAGAGTTGCAAAGTTAACGATAAACATTTTGCTGAGACTTCATATGTGACCAAGTACGCTTTCTCAAGTACTTGCCCACATGGTATATACCTAATATCCTTTCTCAACATTCGATGGAGCATCGTAATAATTCTTCGATCTCATCAGGACGATTGAAAATTCTCAATTTGCTGTTGACAGAAACATTGCTGTTGAGTACTCAGTACCGACAAGTCAAAACTAAATCGGGTTTGCTTTTTTGGATGAAGAAGTCTGGATTGCTAATTTAGGGAGACACATGGCCATACATATCAGACTGCACTTGCACATAGTATCCTATATGACCTGTCTTGGCAGAAGGAACTGCTACTCTTAGTATTAGGAAGCATGGTATAAATTATCCGTCAAACAAGAATAAATTCTGCAATTGACAAGGGAATCAGCCATATGCTTATATATGATATGAACAAAATTAATCATTGAGAGTTTCAAACCGGCAGGTGGTCTATTAATGATGAAGAAAATTTCTCATTCTGAAACAGGACTGGTTTGATTTTCATAAGAGGTGATGTACTGGTGTGCATACAATAAATAACATGTTGGAGCCTGGAAACAAGCCCGATTCGACCATATATACTTGCAGCCGGTGCAAATAAGGTTCACTCTTGTTACTCATTTGACCTATTCCATGCCATGTTTCACAAGCTGTTGTTTCTTACGTGTGTTGTGTCCTAGGCTTGCCAAGCACCGGGAAATATGGCATGTCTAGGACATCTGAAGGTTCGACTAGCTTCGCTACATTGTCTCATGTGTAACATATACTTTGCGGATCGTGGTTGTTCTGGATGAGTAGCATCCACTCGCCAAGTACTTCAGAACAGTGCAACTGTGCTACCACCGAAGCTCGCGTTCATAAACATAACTTTTTATATTGCACACGCCTCTCGTGCTTTGCATGGTAACTCCATTCACCGACACGGAATGGCACAAATAAGATCGAATGATAAGCCAATTTTCGTATCGTGGTGCTATATATCGCTAATTGGCAAACTAGAGCTTTCGTACTCTTTTCACCAACCTTTTTTTATCAGAAGGGCCACACGGCCCTCAATTTCATTAAGAAACTGGAGTCTTTTCACCAACTTGCTACCTACGCTGGTGGTAGTGGTAGTTTTAGCTTCAGCTTTAGTTCTTTGTTTGCTTGTACAGACCTTTATTTGACAAAAAAAATATAACCAGTAGGGAATACAAGTTGGTGGCAATACAAGTTGCTTGTATTTTTTCCCATTCTGATATTATTCGAGAACGAATCCCACATACACAGCTCTCTTCAGAAAATATCCCGCATAGAGGGAACATTTATCACTACCCTTCCGGTGCAAACCCTCCCCACACAGTTCACCGCTCGAACAAATATCAGTTTATCATGCTCAGGTATGAAGCAAAGCAATAGATTAACTGAGTTTCTTCGTTGTGATATCTTCTCTCATTCATAACTAATTATTTCCCTTTTTCGTGGGTGAAATGTTTTTCACTTTCGATATAAATTGTTTGTTGTGCACTAACATCTCTATTAAAAAAATCTCACCTATAAAAACAAATTAAATCAATCTGTTGAAACATTTTATCTTGCATGGATATGAAGAAAAGTGAACTTGGTGCCATTAAGGTTCAAACCACAATCATTTCTTTGAAAAGGATAACTATATGTTCAAGAGGATAAACTGAACAACCATACTATCATGTTTGTTGCTTATATGAGAAACGAACAACGTTGTGTTTCAGCTTTGTGTTGTCTTTTTTTTTGCGTGGAGCTTTGTATGGTCTTTAGTCTTAGTTTTCTTTTAAAACTACAAAATCATCCAACACATATGCATTCATCTATATTTAAATACAAAACCACAGCTGCTTGACTATGATTGTCGTGGTGTGGAGCATGACAGTACCACCAGGGATGGCTTAAGAGGGGAGCCGCAGGCAAAATTGGGCACACGCACTGCAGACACGGTGATATACCTAGGTCCAGGGACCTCTCGGCGAGGTAACACCCCTAATCCTGCAAGGACTCAATATATGAGGGCTAAGTGCCCAATACATATGCTCCTGGAGTTGTATCCTAGATGAGCTGGGGAAAACTGGAGGAAGAAGAATGGTTGGATTGATCGGTCCTTCCTACGATGGTGTTGCCCCCCCCCCCTATATTCTGGTCAAGGGTGCAGTTTACAAGGCATGGATGGCCAGTGGGGGCCAGCCGGTAGGCCCACCGCAATAGTCAGAGCTACAGTGCTCCGCGGTACTCATTGCCACAGTTTTATGCCACGCTGTACGGACATCCCATCGCATAGTCTGGAGGTGCCGCTACTTTATCTGACGCGTCGCCCGCGAGCTGGAGGCATGCTACTGCTCAGCCTGGGGGCACTGCTACTTTATCTAACGCGCCGTCAAGGATCCGAAGATGTGCTTGTAGTTTCATCATCATGCGCTCCGGATAACCGGTGCTAATTCTGAGGTGACCGGATGAAGCAGGCCATCCCGCCTGATCTTCTGGTTGACCGGCCAGACGGGCCAACCGAGGTCTCTTGGGGGTTGACTGGTTGGAGCTAGCCAACTAGCCTGGTCTTCATACTTGTTGGCCATCCGGCTTGCCCTTCTAGTTGAGGGCCATTTGGCCTAGCTTAGCCTACCTAGGGGTAATCCCCCCGATACTAGCCCCTAGCACGCTGGGACTTTGCCCTGAGGAGAAGTTTCTGCGTGCTACCGAGTGAGTTGATGTAGTTGTTAATGTTTTTTGGCTGGATCTTGCCTAAATTGTGGTTCTTGATACCTGGATGGAGTAGCTCGGATGTGGAATTGGTAAACACGCACTAGGTGAAGCGATGACGATGGTGGCCGACTGGCACAGCTGGAGCCTAGAGACGAAAAGTCACGCCGTTGAGGTCAGCGCTTGCGTCAGCCTTGCCCGTCAGTTCTGAGAGATGTCATGTCGTTGCAGTTTTTGGTAACCCCATGCACGCCTTGTTAACTCCTCCTTTGATCCTCTGTTGGCAGCTCTGTTCCGGAACCAAACCGTCAGGGTAGCAGAGGGCGGTTGCTTGCCACGTGGCCCTGATGGAGGTGAACCGGCGCGGCCTCACCGCGGGATAAATAGGGGTGCTGGGGCAATGGGGTTATCCCTTTCGCTCAGTTCCTCCTCTTCTCCTCTTCTTGCCGCATCTCTGCACGCTGCTTCTCTTCTCCTTTACTCACGCCACGCCACTATATTAGTGTTGCCGGCACCACCATGTACTACTGCGACGACGGGGTCTCGCTTCTTTACCACGGTGTTGCCAACAGATATGATGACCACACAGCGTGGGGGGTGGTGTGGCTTGGTGGTCACCGAGCAGCACATTGTGATGTACCGGGGGGGGCAGTTCCTCCCACTTGAGAGGTTTGTGAAGGTGCCCCTGGCACCGGAAGGAGAGTGGGTCCCAAACCCGATGAAGGCGAGCGTGTTGTCTTCCTTCCTCACTTTGCCTGCGGGTTTGTTCAACCCGCGAGCAATTTTCTTGTTGAGTTCTTCAACTTATTCCACCTCCGCCTTCACCATCTTGGCGTCAACGCCATGGAGCAGCTCGGCTTTCACGTGGCGTGCTGCGATTCCTATCTTGGCGTTAAGCCTGATGTCGGGAATTCCTTGAAGTTTTTCTTCTTGAAATCCCAGATGCAGAAGGACACACCGCTGGTGGATGTTGGTTGTGCTGCCATCTACCCTCGCCCTACCTCTCCCATGCCTCGGCTCGATCTGTTGGACACTGTCAAACTCTGGCAGCGCACATATTTTTACCTGAGAAACGCCACGCAGACGGACTACATCCAAGTGCCAAAGTTTGAGAACGTCGAATCCAACCGGACGAGCTGGGAGGTGAAGGGTCGGGGGGCACGGGCGGATATCTACAAGATGGTTGTCCGGGTAAGGATGATGGTGGGGGTGCACGCTTACTATGCGGGGTATCATGTTATCCTGGATGGCGCGCTAGGTGCTCCCTCTCCAGAAGAGAGCGCACAAGATGTGCTTTCTTTCTAGAGCGATGGATCCCACCCAGACCTCCTGGCTGGACGTGCCATTGTACTTGGGGTATCTCTTGGGAGCAAAAATCTCTTGGGAAATGGCTCATTCCGAATGCGTGCCCCGAAGCATTTCAGACCAGCCAGACTTTCTTCCTTCGAGTTGCGTGACTATATCAACAAGCTGATGCGTCTGCGTGCATCTGGAGGCTCTGCCTTGCGCGGACTGAGCCGTCCTGTTCGTCCTGTTAGACAAGATACATAGGGAGCGTAGCCTTGGCCGGCCCCTCCGACCGATTCTTGGTGACGATGACCTTGACCGGCTTCGCCAAGCGGACCCCGCTGCTTGTTGGTGACCATAGTCGGGTCATGGTACTGGTGGTTCTTGCTACCGGATGCGCCACGCGCTTGGCTCTTTTGCCTCGGCTCCTGTGGCGAAGATGCCTGACGAGCCTTCTTACCCCCACCATGGTTTTGCATATCCGCTATCCGGCAAGGACCCGGGTGTTTGCTCCCATCTCCGCTTGGGCCAGCATCCTCTGCCAGTCAGTTGGTGATGGTGACAAGATACTTGACGCGCAGCTACTGGCGACGCAACTCCTCTCCTTTGAGGTTCTCCATCTCTACTATCGTGTTCTCTACCTCTCTCATGTTCTTAGAGGGAGCATTGTAAACCGGTTGTGCCCTGGGGGTCCGTGGGTTAGCTACGAGGTACATCTCTACTCCGAGGTCACGACCTCGGTGTTGAATGTACCAGCTCATGTCGGGCATAGCAGAGGCGAAGCCGTGTGCAGAGATGTACTCACGCATGGTGGATTTCAGCCGGCGTTGCATGGCGGCGACGCGGTTGGCCTTGCCTAGGAGGTTTTGGCGGGTTAATTCTAGGGCAGCGACAGCGATGGACGGATCTGCCTCTTGGACAATGGGGTTGCGAAGGTGTTGGATAGAAGCTGCAAGCGGTTCAGGTTCTTGCTCACGGGAGATGGATCCGTTGCCATCTAGACAACGCTCGTGAGGACAGTGGCGGTTGTCTCCCGAGCCACCCATCATGACCTTAACGCTACAGTTAGCCGCGACCGCACTGGGTGCGACACAACCGAAAGGCGAGGAGGAGATGGTGAGGATCTCGTGAGAGAAAGCCCTACGGTGGCGATGTGGATGCGATTGTCACTGAAGTGAAGAATGGAACCATTCTCGGGGGCCTCGGTGAAGCATGACGCGATGTCGATGACCTAGTCGAAGGTGCCGATAGTGAGAACAAGGCCTGAGGAAACACGGTCACCAGTGACAAGTGGAAGACATGTGCTGAAGATGATCCCAGCCATAGCGTTGTGACACACGGTGGGCGCCAACTATCATGGTGCGGAACACGATAGTACCATCAGGGGTGGCTTAAGAGGGGATGATTAGGAGCTAGAGATGGCATCCGCAGGCAGGATTGGGCACCTACATTGCAAACATAGCGATATACCCAGGTTCAGGACCCTCTCTGCGAGGTAATACCCCTACTCCTGCAAGAACTCAATATATGAGGGCTAAGTGCCCGGTACAGATGCTCATGGAGTTGTATCCTAGATGAACTGGGGGGAAGTGGAGGAAGAAGAATGGTTAGATCGATCGGTCCTCCCTAAAGAGGTGTTGCCCCCCTTATATTTTGGCCTGGGGTGTAGTTTACAAGGCACGGCCGGCTGGTGGGGGCCCGCCGGTAGGGCCCTGCACAATAGTCAGTGCTACAGTGCTTCGATGTACTCACTGCCAAAGCTTTACGCCGTGCCGGACAGACGTCCCATTGCACAGTTGAGAGGCAGCGCTACTTTATTTGACGCGCCACCTAGGAGCCGGAGGTGTGCTACCGCTCATCTGGGGCACCGCTACTTTATCTAACGAGACGCCAGAGATCCGAAGGCGTGCTCGTAGTTTCATCATCATGCGCTCCGGATAACTAGTGTTGATTCCGAGGTGACCGGATGGAGCAGGCCATCCGGGTTGATCTTCTGGTTAACCGGCCAGATGGGCCAGCTAGGGTCTCTTAGGTGTTGACCGGCTGGAGCTGGCCAACTGGCCCGGTCTTCATACTTGTTGACCATCTGGCCTATCCTTCTGGTTGAGGGCCATTAGGCCCAGCTTAGCCTACCCGGGATAATCATCGACAATGATCGTGGAATGGAGTAAGTGGTTCTCAGCCCCGGAAGACTGATGTAGTTTTTGATCTGCACTAGATCATGTAGGCGCGCGTTGCCGCGCCGGTCTATTATAAGTATAGTATGTTAGGAACTGGTAGAAATATATTCGATATGAGCATAAATGTGAAAACTAAGGTAATAGTTTGAAGTTGACCTGACGTATCATGGCCATTATTTTTTGCACTACTGCTATTATATGGAAGAAATAAATAAGCCGTGTATGATTTGGTAATAATTTGCATGTAGATGCTAGGCTAATATATTGATTAATCAAACACTGGGCTGATGGGTGTTTGAGGCCTGACGTAGGGTTCACGAACGTGATGGGTCAGACAATGCTTATGTGCTATCTGCTCCTTCGAGGACTGGGCCAAATATGTGTCATCTGCTAGGCAACTACCGCGTCTTAGACTTGTCTCATTTCGGATTCTCTATGGGTATGTTGAGGAGAGTAATGCTACACGTACGGATGCATTTTACAGAAAATTGCTTACGACTCATGCAGGCAGGGAGGAACAGAATCATGTCCCGCTTTTCCAGGAAGCCACTAAAATCTCAACCAGTCCGTAGGTCATTCCCTAACCCACCAGTCTGTAGCTCTAGGATTATTGATGTTGAGGATACCAATTTGAATACGACTTTCTTATAATTTAGTCAAAGCAACAATGAAATGAACAATTGTTGCACCCTACAATGCCGTCAAACCAGAACACCGAAGTCTCTACTCTACTAAAACTTAACTATTGTTGCACCGGAAACGAATTTGCAAGGAAAATGTTTTTTCCCCTACAAACGGATAATCTGTATTGGTCGGCAGTGATGAGAGTACTCTTCGGACTGAAGCAAAAGGCTAATATCCATTGATCAGATTTAATTTTTTCAATAAAAAGAGTCATACAGAAAATCATAAGTATATCACTGAACGCCACTTTCACTAAATATCATGCTCACATATCGCATAACCATTCAGTCCTAACTATACGCATAGTAGATCAAGCGAACAAAACCAGTTTACCACCATATTCAGTAAACCTAGAACTTATATTTTTCAGAATTTTAAGACAAATGGTTGATGTTTTACCCTGATCGGGGCGAGGCAGGTGGAATGGATTGGAGTTTGACCTATGAAGATTGGATTTTCATGCCATCTATTATGCTAGTTTCGATGCAGTGGCATGAGGCCGCAGATGCTAGTGAAAGGTGTCATGTTGGAATCTTGCAGTACCGTCTAATAACCTGCAGCAAACAGCAAACAAAAGTAGTATATATAGTATAAAAACAATTATAAGCGTAGTCAGTGGCATGCAACTTTACAGATCAGAGACACACATGTACTTGTCGAATTATTTAGCGGTATGTCTAACTCGTGAGTAGTATAGCCTAACAGAACCAATCTCCAATCCTTTCACCTGTAGTACCTTCATCAATTTGTAAAAAAGAATTGTGTCAATAGACAGTCTGTACCTATAGCAGTGTCTAGACGATGAAGGGAGACAGAACGAAATTCTCAGAAGAAATTCGAGGGCGGCAGGGACACACCAAGAATAAAAACGAAGATAGATTGGTCGCCTAAGAGACAAGGATGGCTATTGGAGACATTGTTGTCAGAGTGTGGAGGATGGAGGGGCAGTGTAAGGTCGTATGAGAGCATATGTAGGCGAAGGTGCATGAAGTAAATGTTGAGCATGCAACGACATTGTTTCAACAGGAGGGCATTGTAATTGACCAGCACTATCGTCCACGGCATGTGGCGTAGCTTGATCGCATTAATGGATTATAGTAACGACAGTTTAGCTCCACCCATCACCCTGTAATGGAACGCCAGCGGATGAACTCCAATCGATTGTAGACGCTTCAGTTCCTCAACCAGAGACGCTTCGCTGCCTCCCGCATGGGCTCGTTCTCAGCCAGCTTTTGTCTGTTTTGGAATGGAATCGGGTTCGCTTGATGCGCTTAAAAAGAAGTTCAAATCGGCATGAGTAGATGACCTTTAATGGGGATTTTGAGGCCCAATTAATCATGGTGGGCCAATTTGATATCAAGAGTAGCATTCCCTAGAGATATTCGGGCTAGTCCTATACAAAGGGTAATCAGACGGCCAAGAATAGCTAGGATGAGTGATCGGCAGGTCAAAACTGGTGAGGACATGAGAGAGCTCCAATTTGGCTCAGTTTTAATATCTCTAATGTGCATTATATCAACTAAGGCTGAAAGACTAGAACTTCAAGTCTTCGATGATAAATAACATGCAAGACGATTACTTATTTTCTTGAAGAGTGGTGCATTTGGAGGCACCATAATGAAGTGATTTTCCCGTCTGCCAAGTGATCATCCAATCGATCAGGACGGAATACGAGTCGTGGAAGACAACAGGACTCTTCCGTGGTGATGTGTTTTGTGGGAGTGTTTGGCTTCCCGCCGCCAATATCACAATGGTTACCATCAAACGGCGTCGTAAACTTTGCCTCTCGGCACTTCTTCTATGCTATATGGTACACATTTCAGGATGATTTTAAAAATATAATAGGCAGTGTTTTACTTATATTTTATTAAATAATAAATTATAACATAAAATGAATAAATTTTGTGTCTAACACTAGTAGAAAAAGGGTCTCTGGTCCAGCACCCAAATGCCATTGGTCTCGATTCGGTTCCGCAATCGGGACCAATGCCAAGCACCGGTCCCGGTTCATGCCGTATGGGCATTGGTCCTGGTTCATCTCTAAGCATTGGTCCCGGGTCGTGGCATGAACCGGACCAATACCCCCGCGACGCACACGTGGCACTCTGCGGAGCATTGGTCCCGGTTCATGCCACGAACCGGGACCAAAAAACCCCCGACGGTCCCAATCCGAGACTAAGATCTAAATTAAATCGAGGCAGAAATTGAATTGATCTAGTATTTTTGAAAAATTCTTTCACAAATTAATCGAGATAGAGATCTAAATCGAGGCATTTCATCAATTCGATCACAAATTCTTCCTAAACAAAGGAGCGATTTTACAAATTCTTCCTAGTCGACAATTTCACTTCCGCTGCCGCTGTCCTCCGAGCCACCGGATTCCTCGTCATTGTCGGACGGAACCTCCACGATTTTCGCATTGTTCGCGAGACAGAGCTCCTCTTGGCGGCGAGCGGCGTCGATGACGGTGTACTTGGTCCATCCAGGGACGGACCAGAACCTCTCCCACCCTTCTCGGTTGTGGAGATCCAGGTGCACCACGCGCCCGTAAATGATGCAGTTGCCAATCTTGGCCTTCCGCTCCTTCTTGAATAGCGCCGGCCAGTACGGGCTGGTCGCCGTGTACCGGGGCAGCGCCCTCTTCCACGCGGGCATCTGGCGGCGACGCGCCACGATTTCTCTCTCCATCTCGGCTCCGCCGGGGACGTGGAGCGGAGCCACCGGCACACCCGCATAGCTGATGCGCCACCCATGGGGCACCGTCGCGCCCGGCGGCGCGAGGATGTCGAAGTGTACGAACATCACCGCCTCGTAGAAGTTTTGCGCGGGCATCTCCATGGCGGCGCGGTGGAGATTGGAGAGGGAGGGGAGGCAAGACAATGGCGCGGTGGAGAGATTGCAGAGGTCGAAGAGATGGCGCGGTAGAGAGATTGCAGAGGCCGAGGCGATGGCAAAGCGATGCGCTGTGGCCTCCTATTTGTACACGAGGACGACGAAGCGACGGTGCTGGGAATCCTTCAAAGCCATCTGCTTCGGAGAGGTTTCATGCCCGGATATTATTGTTGGGCCATGCACGGAGAAAGAGGGGTTAGGCTGGAAGAAAATGAAGAAGAGGAGGATGATGACAGCTATCCTATGTCTCCTGAAGAATACGGTGATACTACAATGGAAGACAATGAAGAAGAGGGAGGCGGAAATGAAGAAGAACAACGGGCATCGGATGAGCCCACTGATGGTCTTGGTCGGGTCATTTCTGATGCAAAGCAACAATGCGATACAGAAAGGGAGAAGCTTAAGTTGGAGGCCATGCAAAAGGATCAAAAAAAATTGTTGTACCCAAATTGCGAAGATTGCAACACAAAGCTCGGTACCACACTTGAACTGCTGAAATGGAAGGCAGAGACTGGCTTATCTGACAAGGGATTTCAGAAGTTACTGAAAATAATGAAGCTGAAGCTTCCAAAGGATAACGAGCTGCCCGAGACAACGTACGAAACAAAGAAGACTATTTGCCCTCTAGGATTAGATGTGGAGAAGATACATGCATGCATCCTGTACCGCGGTGAGAAGTACGAGAATATGGATAAATGCCCGGTATGCATTGCATGTCGATACAAGATCAGATAAGATGACCCTGGTGATGTTGAGGGCGATGACGAGCCCCCCAGGAAGAGGGTTCCTGCTAAGGTTATATGGTATACTCCTATAATACCACGGTTGAAACGTCTATTTAGAAACAAAGTGCATGCTAGGTTGTTGCGATGGCACAAAGAAGAGCGTAAGAAAGACGGGAAACTGAGACACCCCGCCGATGGGTCGCAGTGGAGAAATATCGAGAGAAAGTACTCAAACTTTGCAGGTGACGCGAGGAACTTATGGTTTGGTCTAAGTACAGACATCATGAATCCTTTGGGGAACAGAGCTGTAGTCACAGCACCTGGCCAATGACTCTGTATCTACAACCTTCCTCCTTGGTTGTGCATGAAGCGGAAGTTCATTATGATGACAGTGCTCATCCAAGGACCGAAGCAACCCGGCAACGATATTGATGTGTACCTAAGGCCATTAATCGATGAACTTTTGCAGTTGTGGGCAGAACCAGGTGTAAAGGTGTGGGATGAGCACAAACCGGAGCCATTTGACCTACGAGCGTTGTTGTTTGTAACCATCAATCATTGGCCTGCTCTTAGTAACATTTCAGGATAGTCAAAGAAGGGATACAATGCATGCACGCACTGTTTAGATAAGACTAAAGGTACATATTTGGATAAATAGAAGAAGGTTGTGTACCTGGGGTGTGGTAAATTTCTTCCGACTAATCATCAAGTAAGAAAGAAAGGCAAGCATTTCAATGGTGAGGCAGATTACCGGAAGAAGCCTAAGCTCCCTAAAGGTGCTGATGTATTTGGTACGGTGAAGCACCTAGAAGTAATCTTTGGAAAGGGTCCGGGCAGCCAATCTGTTCCGAAAGACCCCATTACCGGACACATGGCCATGTGGAAAAAAAATCTATATTTTGGGAGCTTGAGTATTGGAAAGACCTAGAGGTTCGTTCTTCAATCAACGTGATGCACGTGACGAAGAATCTTTGCGTGAACCTGCTAGGCTTCCTGGGCGTTGATGGGAAGAAAAAAGATACACCAGAAGCACGGGAGGACCAGCAACGTATCAAAGACCCATACAACAAGCATACTGATAAAGGCCATGAATACTTAAGAAGCTACACTCTTACCAAAGCAGAGAAGGAAATCTTTTTTTAAGTCCTTTACAGTATCAAGGTCCCGGCTGGCTTCTCGTCAAATATAAAGGGAATAATAAATATGGCAGAGAAAACAAATTTAAAAATGGTGGGAAGACCAAAAGTTTGACCATAATCTGAAAACCGGATCAAAGATCCCGGTTCGTCCCACAAACCGGGACCAAAGGCCCTGGGTGAGCGCGCACACGTGGCGGCCCAGCAACGCTCCCTGCCCAGACCTTTGGTCCCGGTTCGTCCCACCAACCGGGACCAAAGGTTCAACGGTCCCGTTTGGTGCGATGATCTGGGACCACAGGCCCTGGGTGCGCGCGTGCACGTGGCGGACCAGCAACGCTCTTGCCCAGACCTTTGGTCCCGGTTCGTCCCACCAACCAGAACCATTGAGCCTTTTGTCCCGGTATGTGGGACGAACTGGGACCAAAGGCCTGTACTAGATAATTGTTGCCCCTCCTTCTTCTTCCCTGTCCACTTCACTCGCAAAACGCCTAAGGAAAATCACGCGCGGAGCAAAACGACGTCGTCAGGATGCCGGATTTTCGAGCCGCCGTCGCCCTCTTCGCCGTTGACCGCACCGCCTGAGCCCACGCCGCTCCGCCTCCGACCGCACCGCCCGAGCCCCTGCACCTGCCCCTATCCGCGCCGCCCCCCGCCGGCGCCGCTGCCACCGGCTATGGTGCCCAAGGAGGAGGAGGCCCGCGTCGCCCGAGCCCGCGCCGCGCAAGCCCGCCTCTGACCGCCCCGCTCGATCCCGCCGCCTCCGACCTCGCCGCCTGAGCCTGCCGCCTCCTACCGCGCCGCCCGACCTGACGCCGTCACCCGCGTCATAAAGGTTTTTTTAAATGTTTTCTGTAATTGTTTTATTAACTGAAAATGCTGACAGGTGGGTCCAGCATGTTAGGTTTTTATTCTTTTTAGAAATGTTTTCTGAAATTAATAAAAGTCAGACATGTGGGGCCAGATGGAAAATAATTTTAATAATTCCAAAAATGTTTATTTATTTATAAATGATTTTAAAAAGGATTAAAATTGGGAAAAATCATAACTAATTCATTTTTAAATCAGAAAAATGTGTATAATATATCAAAATGTTCAAAAAAAGAGCTCTACCATTTAAAAATATAAGCATTCATATTCATACAACTTTGAACCTTACTTTACATAGAGAAACACCGACACCCCCTAAGTACCATGGGTTCGATGGTTTGTCCACCTAGGGCATTCTGAACCGATTTAGAAAATAAGTGATAGTGTTTTGTATTATTTGCATTATAGTAATTTACAAATCTTAATTTGCAGATACTATGGATCCAACACACCAAGATACTATGATTCCAGAACATCAGGAATACATCCTCCACGGAATAATCTACGAAAATGAAGATATCAATATCGATGTCACCAGGAAGTTTCTGAACGATTCCGGTGAGGGAGATGAGTCTCTCAACCGAGGAGACGGCTCCGGTGAGGTAGAAGTCAAAGCCTGGGACAGGGGAGAAGCCGATGAGGGAGAAGGCGACGGCTCCGGTGGAACCTTAAATCTCGCAAACACCGGCGAGGTGTATATATGTATTTTTATAATTAAAATGTTGTTGTCTATATATATACATGCATATATTAACACTCTTTCTTCTTTTAGCCCTCCGTACCGAGAACTTCTTCCGTAAGAACGAAACGAGACCCAACAAAAAAGTTGGATGACACTGTGAGGTATAGGATAGAAGTGTTCGGTGTAGACGGCGAACCGCAAGCTCCCGGCGATGTCGCAAAAAAATTGTCAAGCAATGCGGAGTCCTTGTGAGGGACTACATCCCGATCACCGTTCAAGAATGGAATCGGCCAAGCGGCGGTGGAGTCACGTATGTCGGCGAGAACGCCAAAGATAAGCTTTTTGACAAGCTCATGATTAATTTCCTCCTGCCAATGCTAGATGTCAATCCAGATGAGGAGGAGAGAGTAAGAATGGAGCTTGTGCAAAGAGTCAAGAAGTTTGCTCTCACCAAGATGGCCGATGCATTCAAGACCTGGAAGAAGAAACTGTACAATAACTTTGTCAAGGTAGAGAAGACTCTGGATTTCAATCAAGGCGGCTATGCTAAGTTAAGACACCAGTGGGCTGATTTTGTGAAGTACAAGACATCGGAGAAAGCTAAGGAAAGGTCTAGAATAAATACGGAGAACGCTGCTAAGAAAGTGTACCATCATAATATGGGGCCTGCTGGCTACGTCGGTTGCATGCCTAAGTAGGATGCACTTAAGGTCAATTACATTGCTGCCAGGATCAGACCAGAGCCCACAATGTGGACACCACGGGCGAGAAACTGGTTTTACGGCCATGGGGGCACGTTGGACAAAGAAGGGAAGGCAATATATAATCAGAAACACAAAGATCATCCCCTACTGCCCATCGACGATATTAAAAATGTAGTAGATGATGTTGCAGCGGGACGGTTCGTTCCTGATAGAGAGAACGACGAGCTCACACGCGCCCTTAAAAATGATGAACACAAAGGACGAGCACGAGGCATACCAGGCTCCAAGCCGTGGAATGTTGCCTTCCCCGTAGAAATGAAGAGATATCTCGATAAAAGCCATCAGAGGAGAAAGGAAAGGGAGGCAACTGAGAAAGCGGCTGCTGCAGACCGACTGCGTAATGTAGAAGAAGAATTAAAGCGGCACCAGGATCAACTCGATAGACTTATCCAGCAAGGTACTAGCGGCCAATCTTAGCGGCACATGGTAGAATCTGCATTCGATGGTACCGGCGTCCTATCGAATAAGAAAAGCAGTGTTGCTTCCACGCAGCTCCAGGATGTTGATGATGATGATGCACCAGTGGATGATATCACGGAGAGCACAGCTTGTGAGCTAAAGGTGCAAGTTATGAACTTAAGGGTGATGGCGGCGGTTGGCATGGCGCCTAACCCAACTTGGCATGGCAGACCGGTTCCAAAAGGGTACGCTGTCATCATGGTGGATGATTTGAAGCAAGATTTTGAGGAGCTGAAGCTGGACCACCCTACAAGGGAAGATATGGAGCTGACTGAACTAGGAGAAGCCAAAGAGGGGACTATTTTATGGCCAAAGGAGCACATCGTGCTTCCAAATTATGTGCCGCCAAGGCCACCCACTCCTCAGAGAAGCAATCCACCTTCGCCACCACCTCACCATTCTCTAGCGCAACCGTCGCCTTCACCGCCTCACCACTCAGCGGAGCCTGATGTCTACACACTTCTATTCTTGTAGACAGTTGTTGGGCCTCCAAGTGTAGAGGTTTGTAGAACAACAACAAGTTTTCCCTTAAGTGGATTACCCAAGGTTTATCGAACTCAGGGAGGAAGTGGTCAAAGGTATTCCCTCTCAAGCAACCCTACAATCAAGATACAAGAAGTCTCTTGTGTCACCAACTCACCCAATACACTTGTCAGGTGTATATGTGCACTAGTTCGGTGAAGAGATAGTGAAATACAAGTGGTATGGATAATTATAAGTGGTAACGGTGATAGAAAATAGCTTGATGGCGTGGAAAAGACTAAAGGTAAACTGAAATAAAGATGGAAGCAAGCAAACATGTAACAAATCTAGTAGCAAACGGTGTTTCAGTGCTTAGAAACAAGGCCTAGGGATCATACTTTCACTAGTGAACACTCTCATATTAATATATTCTTCTTTATGATACTATGCTGAACTACTCTCATGTTGGACACTCCAATCAACAGTAGGGCTATAACAGCACACCTCAAAGTTCATCTTTCCCATCTAGATAACCCCACACTGTCACCTTGAGTACTAGATGGGTCCAACAAACACCATAATTTCATAAAGACATCCAACTCCAAATATAACTTATAACAAGTATTTGTAATCTCTAGCCTAAGTGCCACCATGGTGTGCACACTATCAACTTCACACACATGGGGGGAGCAGAGATCTTTGAAAGCACTTGAGTAGCAAGGTAGATCTATAGATTACAAACTCATGATCACAATATGATCATGCATACAGAGAGACAGATGAACACATAGCTACCGGTAGAACCCTTAGCCTCGAGAGAGAACTACTCCCTCCTCATCATGGGAATCAGCAACGGCGATGGAGATGGTGGTGGAGGTCGATGGAGATGGCTCCGGGGGCACTTCCCCATCCCGGAAGGGTGCCAGAACAGAGACTTTCTGTCCCCCGAATCTCCCCTTCCATGGCGGCGGTGCTGTGGAACTTTTCATGGATTTCTGATTGACGATTTAGGGTTTTTGCATCGTGAGGCATCTTATAGGCGAAGAGGTGAGGTCGGTGGGTGGCCAGGGGGCCCACACCATGCCCTGGCGCGGCCTAGGGTTGCATGTGCCAAGGGAGGGTGTGGCCACCCTGTGGCCCCTCTCCGTCTCGTCTTCTGGCTCCGTGAGTCTTCCGGTAAAATATCAACTTTGGCTTTTGTCCGGTCCAATTCCGAGAATATTGATTTTCTGACTTTCTTGGAACCAAAAACAGCAGAAAACGGGCAATTGGCACTGTGGCATCTTGTTAATAGGTTAGTCCTAGAAAGTGTATAAAAATACTCCAAAGTGTGGACAAAACATAAGAAAGTAGATAAAACCAAGCATGGAACATCAAAAATTATGGATACGTTAGCAACGTATCAACATCCCCAAGCTTAACTCCTGCTCGTCCTTGAGTAGGTAAGTGATAAAAAGAAAGAATAATTTTTGAGGTGACATGCACCATCATAAAAAAGTATTTGTAAATCATTGATAGCTGGGATCATAGTACTTCAACATAGCATGAAAGATGAAGTTTTAACAATAAGACATAGCAACTATGTTGTAACATGAAAAGGCAAAACAAAAGATTCATGAATAACAATGCTTTGCAAGACGTTTTTTTGTTTCACATAAAGAAAACATAGCATAGTGGCATTCAACTTGTCCCTCATAGAGTAGCAAACATAGATGCATAGGACACCTTGAAAGTTCATAAGAGTGACTAGATACAAATAGTTTAAGAACAAGTAATATCAAAGTTATGCATCAATCAACAAGTCTTGGGACAATGCACATAGAACTAAGAATGGCCATTATGCTCTCAAAGTAGGTGCATAAAGATAGAAGGTGGAGACTCAATATATAAGTGGAAGAAATGCCTTCATAGAAGGAAGCAGGGATTCAAGTCTCATAAAGAGCTTCCAAAAATTATGGTACTTAATAGCTTTCAGCTCTCATTGCCCCTATCATAAGCATCTTGAAGTGATTAAGGTTAAAGTGAACAAACTATGGTGTACATGCTTAACGAAGTATAAGTTAGAAATATCATGTCCCTTGAATATGAGGGCCGCTCCTCATGCTACTCAAGTTTAGTCACCGGTAAGTTCTTGTCATTGTAAGTACATGTGTATCATAGAGAACCGCCAATGGGGTACCCCTTGCCCGATGATACGGAAGAATCCCCATATCAAAATGACAAGGCAAGCAAACAACAAGCATCTTAGAAATCTTCTTATTTACCATGGGAATATGGTGCTTTTTTCTCTCTTTCCTCTTTTCATAATCTCTTTTTTTTCTTTTTCTCTTTTTTTCTCAATATGGGACTCTTTTTTATAAGAAGAATGCTTCATAGACAGCTCATTATGGATACGTTGCAGGTTTCCACCATGTCAGCATGGATTAGACCAGCGGCCCAGGCATTTCTCTAACACATATACATAACTCCATGGACTTACAAGCTCCCCTTTCATTTCACACCGACGACATCCATAGACAAAATAGCATGATATCAACTAGGTACAAAGTACCAGTGCAATGTTGAAAGTGTTCCCCATGACAGCATGGTTCTACTAATCCCCAAAAAATAAGTGCAAGCATATACAACATAGACGACACAATGGTTCAAGTTTATTAAGGGCAAGAAACGTAAAGTGTTCCATCAAGTTCGTGAGAGCTTTAATCACTAGCTTTCTCATAACAAGTTTAATTTGGAAGGTAAACAAAAACATGAATATACTTGGAATAGCATATGCTAATAGGTAGGTATGGTGGACTCTATGGAATAACTTGGTTTTAGGAGTTGGATGCATGAGTGGAACTCATACTTGGTTACGAGGGGTTGCAAAAGACTGTGAGCGACAAACTAAGAGAGCAATAATGGCCATAATCATGCAGAGCGACAAAACATCATTGATCAAAGCATAAAGTGATACTACAAGTTGAAAACTAAAGGATCATAAAGGCTATGGTGACTTGGGATAGTCATAGCATGGTGTGAGCGTGCGCCCAGTCAACCCAAATAAAGCATCAAAGGAGAATACCACAATACTATGCTTTAATATGCTAAAACAACGCATGATTCATCTAAGGCACATTAAGCAATCTCAATTGTTTATAACAAGTCATGCTATAGCAAAGAATAATAATCATAAAACCAAAAAAATATCAAGAATGGCATGACAAAGCATAGACCATAGTCAAAAACAAGCTCTCTTTACCACTTAAGCATGAGCTTTCCTACTCTTTTCCAAACCAAACCAAACTATTTGAAAACCAATGTATGAAAGAGGGGGTCCAACCAATTTATTCAGCAAACTAAGCAAACGAAAAACCAAAACGAAAACGAAAAAGAATACGCTCCAAGAACAACACAACTATGCATGAAACAATAAAAATGAAGCGTTTGGAAGATACCTGGGATTTTTATTGACGAAGAAGGGGATGCCTTGGGCATCCCCAAGCTTTGACGCTTGTACTTCTTGGATATTTCTTGGGGTGACACACGTGGCATCCCCAAGCTTGAGCTTTAGTCCATCCTTCATCTCATTACTCATTCCTTCCATACACCTGAAATTTTTCCTTCATACAAAACTTCACACAATCTTTATTAGCAACATTAGTGCACTCAAGATAATAGGTCTTTTGGGTTCAGTTCCAACACCAATAAAACTTCCATTAAAACACAAGCTACTGTAGAACTTCCCTCAAAAAGCTCAATTCCCCAAAAGAACTCAAAAAGGAACCAACAAGAAGCAAATGCAAATAATGACAGAAATCTGTCAAAACAAACAAGCAGGTATAGACGAATTGTTTCGAAGACCTTCTATTGCTCAAATCGAAAAGTGTTGAACTAACGAAAGTTGGATAACAACCTGGGGCAGAAGAACAAAAATTCACGCCTCAAAAGGACATACAGAGATTTTACACGAATTTTTACGGTGAAGCACAGAAATTTGTTTCAGGACAACAACTTTCCCAGTCATTACTTCGCTCTCATTAGAGGTTACTCTTGGCACAAAAGCAAATAAAAAGGATAAGGAGCGGTTATTACTGAAGTAATAACTTCCAAGAATCATCTAAAACTTTTGGGTTATCTCCCAATAAGTACTTTTCTTTAACGCCTTTAAGTTAGGCATGATAGTTTAGGAGGATGCTCACATAAGAAATATGAATTGAAGTAAAAGAGAGCACCAAGAAGCAAATTCAAAACACATTTAAGTCTAACCCACTTCCTATGCATAGTAATCTTGTAAAGAAACAAGTCATGAATGCACAAAGAAACAAGCATAGGAAAGCAAAACAAGTGCAACTTCAAAATTTTCAACATAAAGAGGGGAAACCTAATATTGTTGAGACACATAAAACCATGTTTCCCTCTCTCATAATAACTTTCAGTAGCATCATGATTAAAATTAACAATATAACTATCACATAAAACATTCTTATCATGAGCCACATGCATAAAATAATTATTACTCTCCCTATAAGCATAGTCATTCTTATTAATCACAGTGAGAGAAAATTCAACAAAATATCTATCATTATTATTCTCATCACCATAATCATCAAATATAGGAGGCACATTGTAATCATAATTAATTTTCTCCTCAATAGTAGGTGGACTGAAAATATCATATTCATCATTGTAATCATCATATATTGGAGCCATAGTACCATCAAAGTAAATTTTCTCCTCTAAATATGGGGGACTAAAAAGATCATTTTCATCAAAACTAGCTTCCCCAAGCTTAGACTTTTCCATAGCATTAGCAATAATGGTGTCCAAAGAATTCATACTAACAACATTGCTATTAACATGCAAATAAAGTTCCATAGGTTTTTTAATTTTCTCTTCAAACACTTCATGTCCTAACTCAAGATAAATACTATAAAGCTCTCTAATTTTGTTGTTGTTTTCCATTAAGCCTAACTAGTGAAAACAATAAACAAAAAGACAAAATTGCAGAATCTAAAGGAAATAACTTCGAGCACTCACATTGGAGGATGTGAGTACCTTTTACCTTACCTCCCCGGCAACGCCACCAGAAAATAGTTACTGGCGCGTGGTTGACGTGGGAGCTTCTTCTTCTTTATTCCCCGACAACGGCACGAGAAAATAGCTTGATATCTATGTACTTCTATTCTTGTAGACAATTGTTGGGCCTCCAAGTGCAGAGGTTTGTAGAACAGCAGCAAGTTTTCCCTTAAGTGGATTACCCAAGGTTTATCGAACTCAGGGAGGAAGTGGTCAAAGGTATTCCCTCTCAGGCAACCCTGCAGTTAAGATACAAGAAGTCTCTTGTGTCCCCAACACACCCAATACACTTGTCAGGTGTATAGGTGCATTAGTTCGGCGAATATATAGTGAAATACAAGTGGTATGGATAATTATAAGTGGTAACGGTGATAGAAAATAGCTTGATGGCGTGGAAAAGACTAAAGGCAAACTGAAATAAAGATAGAATCAAGCAAACATGTAACAGATCTAGTAGCAAACAGTGTTTCAGTGCTTAGAAACAAGGCCTAGAGATCATATTTTTACTTGTGAACACTCTCATATAAATATATTCTTCTTTATGATAGTACACTGAACTACTCTCCGGTTGGACACTCTAATCAACGGCATGGCTATAACAGCACACCTCAAAGTTCATCTTTCCCATCTAGATAAGCCCACATTGTCACCTTGAGTACTAGATGGGTCCAACAAACACCACAATTTCATAAAGACATCTAACTCCAAATATAACTCATAACATGTATTTGTAATCTCTAGCCTAAGTGCCACCATGGTGTGCACACTGTCAACTTCACACACATGGGGAGAGCAGAGATCTATTAAAGCACTTGAGTAGAAAGGTAGATCTATAGATTACAAGCTCATGATCACAATATGATCATGCATAGAGAGAGATATGAACACATAGCTACCGATAGAACCCTTAGCCTCGAGAGAAAACTACTCCCTCCTCACCATGGGAATCATAAACGGCGATGGAGACGGTGGTGGAGATCAATGGAGATGGCTCCGGGGGCACTTCCCTGTCCCGATAGGGTGCTGGAAAAGAGACTTTCTATCCCCCAAATCTCCCCTTCGGTGGCGGCAGCGCTGCGGAACTTTTCGTGGATTTCTGATAGACGATTTAGGGTTTTTGCATCGGGAGGCATCTTATAGGCGAAGAGGCGAGGTCAGTGGGTGGCTAGGGGGCCCACACCATGCCCTGGCGCGGCCTAGGGGTGCCCGCGCCAAGGGATGGTGTGGCCCCTCTCCGTCTCGTCTTCTGGCTCCGTGAGTCTTCCGGTAAAATATCCACTTTGGCTTTTGTCTAGTCCAATTTTGAGAATATTGATTTTCTGACTTTCCTGGAACCAAAAACAGCAAAAAACATGCAACTGGCACTGTGGCATCTTATTAATAGGTTAGTCCCAGAAAGTGTATAAAAATACTCCAAAGTGTGGACAAAACATAAGAAGGTAGATAAAACCAAGCATGGAATATCAAAAATTATGGATACGTTAGCAACGTATCATAGCCGTCTCCATGACCGCCTCAGCCGTCTCCACCGCCGCGTCAGCCGTCTCTGTCCCCTGAGCCTCAGAGTCAAAAACGGAAGTATACTAAGAGGGGCAGCACCACCACCAGCAGCAAGAGCACGTTCCGATCACCGAAACGTAAGTTATCGCCCCTCCCAAATGTACCTCATAAGAATATGAAGAAGCTACCTTGCGAGAAGACAGATGAGGAAATTGCTGCGGCCGCAGCTGCCTATTATGAAAAGTGGAAGATTGACATGGCTAACAAGAAAAAGACGATAGAGCCATTCTTCCCGGTCACCGCTGAAGATAATGCAAATGCAGCCGCGCTTAAGATTTAGCTTCACTAACACATAGCGCTCACATCAGACTATAATGGCTCTATTACCAAGTCAGCTGAGGCAAAAGAGCGGAGAGTCGAGAAAGAAGTTGCCCAGCCCGGACAACCGAAAAATCAATCGATCGAACCGCTCAAAGTGTACGATACCAATGAGTGGAGATCCTAGGAGCGGCATGATCCGAACATTGATCCGGAGTTTGTTCAACTGTACAGAGAAAAGGCCAAATTATATGGACTATCTATTACTGAGTACATGAGCCGTATGGATGAGTTCGAGGGGTACCAAGAAATATCATACGTATATCGGTACGGGGCTCCTCTCGTTAAACCTGAGTTAGTCAAAGATCTACCAACAAAAATGCGAAGATTACATAAGTGGTACATGCAAGCCTGTGTTGAATCCAAAAACTGGAGCTATGTTGGATATAAACACCACCATTATGGTCATGGAGATGGCTTCCTACTGATTGAATTTTCAGAATTATTTCAGTTTTACCAACGAGACGCCCTCGACAAAACTATCGTCAGTGCCTATTGTTTGTAAGTATTATTAATTTTTATAATTAAGTCTTTCTAGCTCAGCTCATTTGTTGCTTGTATAATCTTACTCATCACTATACTAGCTGTATATGCAGAATGAAGATTATCGAACGCAACAAAGGACAAATCTATGACCTTGGGTTTGTTGACTGCAATTTCGTTCATGAAGTTACTATAAAAATAAATCCCAAAGAGATAGAGAATAACTTGGTACAAGCGTTGATGTATTTCAACAACAGAAGGGAAATACTATTTCCTTACAACGCTGGGTGAGTGTTACTGTCTTGTACACATTCTATTTTCGCTTACTCTATGTTAAGCGTATAATTGACTCGTGTTATATTTTGTTAGTGTGTCCAGCTTCCACTATATTTTGTTAATCATTGTTGTTGACACCAGGTTAGTAAAAGTCATGGACTCGAAACACACACCTTTAGAAAAGTGGGCGAACATGCAGGAATGCCTCTAGAAGGCTTGGAAACGATTCACCGCCAACACTAGGGTGTTTGGAAGCCAGAGGTTACGTTTCAACCATTTGACTGTAAGTACTACCATCTAGATCCACGCATCTCTTTGATTCTAGTTTCAATACCACCATTATCATGATTGATTATTATTTTGATTGAACTCCATTTTTGTAAAGTGCTTGAGGCAGGAAGCTGGAAATAACTTATGTGAATACTATGTCCGTGAGTTCATTCGCTAGACGACCAAAGAGAAGGGCACAGACCGGAACATCAAAAAAATTGAAGTACGATAAACAATAATCACAAATTTATTTTTATTACAACCAGTTGTGTTTAGTTTCATTCATATATATTGATCCCCTTCTTTAAATTAGATCGAACGGATGCGGGATGGTCTTCTATCACAAGAACGCGTGCAAGCAATTCAAGAGGAAATTGCCGGATTATTATTAGAACAAGTAATAGATCCGAAAGGAGAATACTATTACCCGGTTCATTTGGAAGGGTGATGTGTAAAAAATAAGATGTAAATTAGATCAAATTCGTGTGAGTATCATTTGTAATTAATATGTTTCGACCAAGCACGACGGATGAGACGGTGTATAATATATTCGTGATCATGATGTGTAATATATATATATATATCGTGCTTTCATTATTGCTGTATATATGTAGTGCCATTAAATTGAATACAAAACACCAAATAAATAAATAAATAAAAACCCTATTGCGGTACAAAAATAGCCCGAAATGCAGAGACCAACGATCCCGGTTCGTGCCACAAACCGGGACCAATGATCCACACCCCCTCGTTGCGCAAGCGTCCACGTGAAGACCCATTGGTCCCGGTTTGTGCCACGAACCGGGACCAATAATCCACCCCCTCGTCGCACGTGCGCCCACATGGAGACCCATGGGTCCCGGTTCGTGCCCGAACCGGGACTAGCATTAGTCCCGAGTGATTGGTCCCTGTTCGAAAACCGGGACCAATGGCCCTTATGAACCGGGACTATAGGCCCTTTTTCCACTAGTGTAATAATTATTTTAGTTAAAGTACATAATGTATTATATGACTTCTCTTGACAATAGAAATTGTTACTCCCATTAGTAGAAATCCAGCACACATTATCAATCAAGTATCAATTCTGCAATTGACAAGCAAACCAGTTGTATGTTGTTGTGACGTCAATAGCATATATAGTAGCAGTTGGCAATAGTAGCTTCCATAATTAGAGTCCAGGTCAATTACTAGTCTAGCCGAATTGAATAGGGTAATATGAGTTATTTTGTGTCAAAGTCAGAGCAGAGTCCTATTTGAATACAACAACTAGTCCTAGTAGGTTTGGATTAGGCCTCTTGGCGTTGGTCCTCCTATAAGATGTTGTAGCCCGACCTACGGTCGTTACCACATCAAGATCTCCAACGTATGACAAGTCCTCGTGGACTCCAAAGGTGAATCATATCCTCTATGCGAGCCCACTTCCTACCCTATTAAATGGTATAGTACTTCATACTCCATCCCATGACTATGATAGGTTCACATCGAAAAGTATGGAGACAAGGTAGGAAGCCCGGAGCACCAAGCCCGACAAGATGGAAGCTTGGAAGAGGATACAGAAGAAGCAGCAATAGAAGCACAGGAGTGTTTGGCCCTGACACCCGGAGTCTCCGACCTCCAACACCGGAGTCTCTATCCCATACTCCGGACCCCTGCCTGGAGCTCTCTATCCACCACGGAGTCTCTGGCCCTACGCACCAGAGCCTCCGCCCCAAGACTTCCGTAAGGACTCCGCCCCCACTTATAGAAGCTATAGCAGGGACCTCGGAGTCAACCCTGGAGTCTCCGGGCCCTCTACACCAGAGTCTCCACCTTAAGTGATGGGCCTAGATGCCAACTAGGCCCTTGGCCCATGTACCCCTTATTATGTTCCAAACTAGTTTTATGCCCAAACTATCCCTATTCTAGTGACTGGCCTATATATAGAACCCCCACCCCTCATTGTATACCTTAGGCATAGATGATAGACTAAAGACAACCCCCTTTGTGGAATCTCTAGTTTTGCCTCATCCCCTTTACCAAAGGGACCGACTATCATCACCAACCTCATTGGAGTTTGCATCGCGCATCCATCTGTAATGACCCAGCATACCACTTCATGATGTAGTACACTATAGTCGTTGACATAACACCAATGAAACACCATTCACTAGTATTACATCCCTCGGAGTGGTACAACAAAAACACAGCAGGTCCAAGACATGACTATAGATTACAACTCGACTCTTTACAAAACATCCAGAGAACTGTCAACACCCGGATTTTTAATCCCAGATGCCCGTTATGCCATACCTCGCAATCCCAGGATTACCATTTTTGCGAGACATAACGGATTGGATATCACAGTACATCATCCATTACAAACCATACATAAGGCCTTACACAAATAAGGATCTCATGATCCAGTCTTAATACAACAAGCAGCGGAAATAAAAGATGAGCGTAGCAGAGGGGTCCATCTTCAGGGGCACAGGCAATGCTGACGAAGGCAGATAGTCCTAGCTATCATAGCCGTCTAGTTGGCCATCATCTTGATAGTCTCCTTCATAGTCTGGCCATGATAATGGACAGGGACAAAAGCCATGAGTACTCTTTAAGTACTCGCAAACTACTACTAACAAATACTATACTTCCAAGATAAAGTGCTAACTCTAAGTATAACTAGAAAGTTAAGTTTGAAACCTAAGCTGAGTTCAGAAGCAAAGAAAGATAAAGTAAAGTTCTAGAAACACTTAAGTTGGGAAGCTAATGTCATAAACACAACCCTGTTGTGGTCAAGTCAAGATTCACCGTTCATTTCAAGTTATTTGGAAAACATCTGACAATGAAACAGTATGGCCATTCCAACTGTCCATAACCGCGAACGCGGCTATTCGAATAGTTTGACACTCTGCAGAGGTGGTACACTTTCACCACAAGATTCGATACATCTGTCAAGGATAACCCTGAATCATCATACTTAGTATGCAGATAATCAAACATAACCTTCCCTTTACACACCCTAGTATAAGCACCTCTCCTATGAGCATGGCCTCCCAACCATGACCATCAGTCATCTTGGGAACTTCATAGGTGGAAAACATTGAGAGGTAGCCTCCGCTCAGACCTCTCCCATGAGGGAACTAACACTAATGCATATAAATTTCCAGCTAAGGCCTTACCCAATTCAGGTAGTGTGGTTGTACGGTAAATTTGGAATGGTATCGCTTCTGAATCCAACCATCAGTTTTATAAAAGGGTTAAGGCTCATGCCTCAACATTTTCATCATCATCAACCATTTGTGTTTCTCAACACATGTCAAAACATCTCAATAGAATGACTCATCATTCCAAGGTTTTCATAATTCATTTACACCAAGTGTTCCCATCTAAAGTGACTCAAGTTTTTGATCTACTCTAAACTACTAAGTTAAGAGTGTTCACTAAGGTGGAAAAGATGGGTTCAATCCCATGCCATATAATGACATCTAAAGGGTTCTAATTAGGTCAAGTTTTATACTTTTTATGCTACCTTCAAAACAAGTAAAGAACTTGGTGTAAACTAAGAGAGTAAAGCTTGTAAATAAGACTTGGGGTATTACTAGTCAAAGGGGTGTGATCAAAGCATGCTTAAGGCATCTTTGCTAAACCATCTAGTTTGGTCCTAACTTGCTAAGAACTAATCTTGCAAGTGTTAGCTTGCACTGTTAATGGTGGCTTGCCTTGGTTGGTGCAGTGGTTGTAGTTTTCTTCTTCTTCTTCTTGGTAGAACTCCTCCTCCTCGAAAGCTTGGTCGATACTATCGTCTATAAATACATACAGAGCACACAATCACCAAACAATACTTAACTAGGCTAAGTATAATTCTAAGACACACATTTGATGATCTATTATCATCACAAGCATCACAAGTTTAATTCAATGGTTTCCTCCTTTTTATTTTAGAAAAGTTATTTCTACTCATTGAAAAATTAACTAAGATTTAATATTCACCACTTAAAATATGGGATCATGTTGACACATGTCATCACCACATATCCTAACATGTGGGAATGAGAATTAAAGGTTGGATCAATATTACTTTGGTTTAAGTTCATTATTTAATGATTTAAAGTGACTAGAAATGCCTATATAGCATTATTTTGGTACTAGTCCAAAGTCACTGCATGTAAACCTTAATATTATTACATAGTTAGATAGATAAGATGAAATGTGATTTTTGAGAGTTGGAATCAACTCAAAAGCTAACTTGGTTGATTTTCTAAAAATGTTGCAAGTTGCACATGCTTTTGTTTTATTATTTTTATTAGGAGAGATCTATAACTCTAATTGAATTAAATCCAACGGTCTTGGATAGATCATCTTAATACCTTTCCGGAAAAATTAGTTTCATGCAATTTGGATTTGTGAAACTCCCAGAATTGAATTTTTAAACTAGTTGACAGAAACTAGATTTAACTAAAAAGAAAAATCCAGATTTGAACGGATGGTCTAGCGCGGGAAAGAACTTGGGCCGGCCCAGTGGCGTTCCGCGGCACGGGGCTCAGCTAACAGGGGTTCCCGCTTGTCAGTGGGTCTTAACACGCGAAACGGTACGCGCGCTGTGGGCCGTTGGATTAGAAGGGGAATCTACGGCTGAGGGTCGTCGTCGACGACAAACGGGTCGCCAGCGAGCTCGAACCCTAGCGGCTCGGTGGGGGTCTGCTGGGGACATTCCAGGGCTTTAGCGACGACGGCGAGGTGGGCAAACAAACTGGAAAACAACGACGAGCTCAGGGACGGTCGAGGTAGCTCCGGGGGTGGTCGCAATCAGCGGCGCCCTTCTCCTCCAGAGGCGGCGGCTCTGGCTCCAATTCCGGCGAGCTGCTGCTCCCCTTGCTCCGACTAGAGGTGGGTGAGGTTCAGTGAGGTGAGGGGAGTGGAGTGGTGTGGAGAGAAGAGGCTGGGGAGGCCTCCTTTTATAGGCCCGACGGTGAGACCGAGCGGGATGGGCAGGCGACGGTGGCGACATGGCTACGGCTGGGTAGAGGCATGGCTGAGCGTGGCGATCGATGGGCGGTCCTCTGGCGGTGCTCTAGGAGGTGAATGCAGCCGTAGGGGCGGTGGCATGTGGTCTGGGCGAGGTAGCGCTCTGAGCGGCAGAGACGGCGGTGTCCACGGCGAGCGGTGACTATGGTGCGTTGGGTGGCGAACGGGGGTGTCTGGAGTGTTCCCTAGGTTGTGGCGGAGCGGCGGGCGCGGGCTGCGGTCGAGCGGCGGCTTATGCACGCGAGGGTAGAGCATGCTCTGCGGGCGGCATCGGCATGGTGCGGTGGCACTGGGCGCGTGGTTTCCTCGATGGTCCACTGCAGGACTTGGCTTAGGCAGGGGACAGAGGGTGGCGGTGAGGTGTGAGCTACCTCTTAGACATGGAGAGAGAGGGGGAGATGGTCTGCTGCGGTGAGGGCAAGGTTGGCCGGCGAGGGGTGGCCCAGCATGGCATGGCAATGCCACTAGGGGTGTAGGGAATGGGTGCTAATGGCATGGTTAGACTCTGGGGGGACAAAGAGATTAAATGTAGATCATTTGGGGGCAAAACCCTATTCAAAATAGTGAGCTAGGATTAGGGTGGAAATCATGCATGCCAAGTGTTTGATGAAATGGCCGCATGAGATTTGGTTTTGAATTTTGAAAAGATTTTTGGTGGGTTTGCTAGGAATAAGCTTGAGACTGTGGGTGCTTGGGTTTTGAAAATTGAGCTTGTTTGAGTGGTTTTTGAAATAATGGGATCTTCCCATATGAATTAAATTCAATTTTAAACTGTCATTTAAAATTAGCATTTGAATGTTTTTAGCAGATCAGAAAGTGGGCCTTGGTACCTCATTATGTGTACTATCAAGGGGTGTAAAGATCCACACATGTTTCTGTTAAGTTTTGAGTACTAGGAATAGCCAAAGTAGGCATGAGAGTTAATTTTGCCAATGACCATTCATTTTGAGTTGTTCTTCTTTGGAAAAAGTTTGGGAATGACTTAGATGATGTTTATTCCACTTAAGAAACATTTTAGAAGCAAACGATCACACAATCATGGCTATTCAAAACAACTCCTATTTTAAATGCACACATATATGAATGCTTTCTTTTTAAATTTGCAAAAGTTTTTGTTAACCCCAAATTTGATGATTTAGATCTTGATAAGCTTGGATTGAAGTTTTGAGATGTTACAAACCTTCCCCCCTTAAAAAAGTCTCGTCCCAAGATTTACAAAGAAAACTAGGAACTAAAGAGATCTGGGAACTCTGTCCTAATGTAATCTTCGCGCTCCCAAGTAGCTTCCTCCTCGATATGGTTGCTCCAATGAATCTTGAGAAACTTGATACTCCTGGTCTTGGTGGTTCTGTAAGCTTCTTCTAAGATACGGATGGGTACTTCTCGGTAGATCAAGTCATTGTTGATTTCCACAGCTCGGTGGTCGATGTTCTTGAAAACTTCAGTCTGTTCGGGCACTTCCAGACATTTGCGAAGTAATTAGATATGGAACACATTGTGGATGGCTGACATTTCTTCAGGCAGTTCCAGTTGATACGATACTTCTCCTCGACGGTTCAGAATCTTGAAAGGTCCGATATATCTGGGGGCTAACTTTCCCTTTAGACTAAAGCGTTGAGTTCCTTTCAATGGTGAATCCTTGAGATATACAAAATCTCCGACATTGAAAGTTAGGTATCTCCTTCTCTTGTCGGCATAACTCTTCTGTCTGGATTGGGCGGTCTTGAGGTGCTCATGGACTTTGTGAACTTTCTCTTCTGCTTCTCGGAGAATGTCGGGTCCGAAGATCTGACTCTCTCCTACTTGTGACCAATTCAAAGGGGTATGACACTTCCTTCCGTATAGGAATTCAAATGGTGCCATCTACAAACTAGCTTGATAACTGTTGTTATATGAGAATTCTACGAATGGCAGGCAGTCTTCCCATTTTGATCCATATTCCAACACACAAGCTCTAAGCATATCCTCTAGGATCTGGTTGACTCCCTTAGTCTGTCCATCAGTTTGCAGGTGATAAGTTGTACTGAAGTTCAACTTGGTTCCTAATCCTTCTTGGACTTTCTGCCAAAATCTTGAGGTAAACTGGGTTCCTCGATTTGATACTATGGTCTTGGGGGTTCCATGCAGACTAACAATCCTAGCAATGTACAGTTCTGCTAACTTTGCACTCTGGTAAGTTGTCTTGACAGGTATAAAGTGGGCTACCTTGGACAGTCTATCAACTATGACCCAGATTGAGTCATTTCCCCTACTAGACGTAGGCAAACCGGTGATAAAATCCATTCCAACAGAATCCCATTTCCATTCCGGAATCTGCAATGGTTGCAATAGTCCTGTAGGTCTCTGATGCTCTGCTTTGACTCTTTGGCAGATGTCACATTTGGCGAGGTAGCTTCCGATTTCTCTCTTCATCTTGTGCCACCAAAATTGCTCTTTCAAATCCTGATACATCTTCGTTCCTTCGGGGTGGATAGAATAAAGAGTATCATGAGCTTCCTTCATGATAACTTGCTACAGTTCCGAATCTGGTGGCACACAGATACATCCTTTGTACCACAATACTCCTTCTTCGTCTTCGGTGAATCCAGGTACCTTTCTTGTACCAATAGGATGTTTGATTCCGTTGAAACTTTCATTTCCCTTCTAGGCTTCCTTGATTTGGCTAATCAAAGTGGGTTGAAGTTCAATGCTAGCTAAGAATCCTTTGCTAACTAATTCAGTTCTGAACTGCTCCAACTCTTCATACAAACTTGGTTACTTCTCCTTGATCATGGTGTTTAGCCTACACGGCAATCGACTAAGAGCATACGCTACCACATTGGCTTTGCCGGGGTGATAGTGAATGTCAAGGTCATAATCCTTGATTAACTCTATCCATCTTCTTTGCCTCATATTCAGCTCCTTCTGAGTGAAGATATACTTCAAGCTCTAATGATCTGAGTAAATCTCACAGCGATTCCCCATCAAATAATGACGCCATGTCTTCAGTGCTAGAACTACAGCTGCTAGCTCAAGATCATGGGTCAGATAGTTCTCCTCATGCTGCTTTAGTTGTCGAGATAGATAGGCGTTGACTTTTCCTTCTTGCATAAATACACATCCTAGACCAATCTTGGATGCGTCACAATACACATCAAAGGGCTTCTTTATGTCTGGCATGACTAAAATTGGGGCGGATATCAATCTCTTCTTCAGCTCCTGGAAACTGGCTTCACATTTGTCTGTCCATTCAAACTTCTTGTCCTTCTTCAACAATTGGGTCATTGGTCGGGCTATGCTCGAGAATCCTTCTACGAACTTGCGGCAATATCCCGCTAATCCAAGAAAAGCACGGACTTGGGTTTGAGTGGTTGGAGCTTCCCATTCTTCGACATCTTTGATCTTGGCAGGATCAACAGACTCCTCCGGCAGACACAATATGTCCTAGGAATCCTACTTCTTTCAACCAAAACTCACACTTGCTGAACTTGGCATATAACTGATGCTCTCTCAGGGTTTCTAGGATAACTCTCAGATGTTGCTCATGCTCTTCTTCCGACTTGGAGTAGATAAGGATGTCGTCGATAAACACAACTACAAACTTATCTAGGAAATTCATAAAGATCTTATTCATGAGGTTCATGAAATAAGCAGGGGCATTGGTTAATCCAAAAGACATAACCGTATACTCGTATAAACCATAGTGAGTAGTAAAGGCGGTCTTCGGAATATCCGTTGCACGAATCTTAAGTTGGTGTTAACCAGTCCTAAGATCAATCTTTGAGAATACCTGGGCTCCACTCAACCGATCAAACAAATCCTCTATCTTTGGCAAGGGGTACTTGTTCTTGATGGTGACATCATTCAACTTTCTGTAATCTGTGCACAGACGGTTGCCTCCATCTTTCTTGTCGACGAATAACACTAGTGATCTCCATGGCGATGCACTTGGTTGAATCAAGCCTTTGGCTAGCATAGCATCCAACTTCTTCTTCAGTTCCACTAACTCTGAGGTGTTCATGCTATAGGTTCTCTGGGCTATAGGTCTGGTTCCAGGGATTAGTTCAATAATGAACTCAATATCCCTATCTGGGGGCATACCTGGCAATTCATCTGGGAATACGTCGGGGTATTCTCAGACTACTCTGACTTGGTCTATGGTGGGCAGGGCTACACTCTGGTTGCACTTGAATTGACGAGGTAAGGTTTCAGAGATATGCTCTACTGTTACTCCAGAACTACTGGTCATGGTGATGGCTTTCTTAGCACAGTCTATCAATCCTTTATGCCTTGACATCTAGTCCATACCTAGTACTACTTCCAATCCTTTGGTTCCAAGTACAATTAGGTTGGCATAAAAATCTATTCCATGTATTCTAATAGGTACAGCTTTGCAAATTTTTCTAGCTTTGGTGGTTGAACCGGGGATTTGAACTATCATGACATGCTTCAGGTTGGTGGGACGAATCTTACTAGTGCATGCAAATTCTTCGATGACAAATGAATGCGATGCTCCCAAATCAAACAATACTCTTGCTAAAACTGAGTCGACAGAAAACATACCCAGCACTACGTCTGGTGCTTCCTAGGTTTCTTCTGCATTCATGTGGAAGAGACGGCCATTGCGGTTGTGAGGGTTCCCTGGGGCGAATCTCCTTCCTAGTTGAACACGATGCTGCTGCTGAGCTGGGGCATTCACATTGGCATTGGATGTAGTCTTCTTGGGACACTCATTGGAGTAGTGACCCTTCACTCCACACTCGAAACAAGTGATCTGGGACTTGTCCTTGACTGCGACAGGTATAGCATTGCTGCCAGTTCTGGGTGCGGTGTTGTTGTTGTTGTTGTTGTTATTATGGTTCTTGGGAGGGGCACGGTTGAAATTGTTTGTATTACCAGAGTTGTGATTATTTCCTCCGGGCTTCACATTGCCCCCGCTATTGTTGGGGTAGCTTGGGCGAGACGTTGGGGGTCAGTTGTTCCTTGGTGCATATCCTGGTGAAGGGTTTGGATGGTACTTCCGGTGACTGTTGGATCCAGACTGCTGCATCATACGACGCTTGCGGTTGTCGTTTGCCTGGTTAATCTTCCCTTCCATCTGAATGGCAGAGTTGACTAGCTCTTCGAGATCCTGGAAGCGGATATTGACGAGGACAGTCTGCATCTCATCATGCAGTCCGTTCAGGAATCTCTCCTTCTTCTTGGCCTCCGTGTTGATCTCATCAGGTGCGTATCTGGCAAGTGACAGGAATCTGTCACGGTACTCCACCACAGTCATTCTTCCTTGCTTCAATTCGCGGAACTCATATCTCATTCTGTTGACTAGTCCCCGGAGCACGTGGGTGCGGCTGAACTTGACTTTAAATGCTTCCCATGTCATTACTTGACCCTGGTTCATGTTGCGGATGCTATTCCACCAAGCTCTTGCATCTCCTGCCAGATAGTGGGTGGCGAAGAGAACTTTCTCATTTTCATCAACTCTTGCAACTTGTAAGTTGTTTTCCATGGTCTGTAACCAGTCACCAGCATCTAATGGGTTTTCAGATTGGTTGAAGATTGGGGGATTGGTGTTCTGAAAGTTTATGAGTTTGGATCCCTGGTGATCCTGATTTCCATGTCCTTGGTTGTTGAGAGCCATCTAGGCAATCTGTTGAAGTGTTGCTAAGTTGGCTTGGCATTCTGCCCTGCTTGCTTCACGGTCTGCTATGAGATTCTGCAAGATCTGCAGCATTGGGTCTTGCGACGAGCTGCTGCCTCCTTGGTTTCCACGAGTCATCTGAAGATTGAGATAGATATAGGGATAAGAGGGAAATTCTAAGGTTTATGGTTTTGGGTTTTCAAAGCTAAAACTTTGAGTTAGACTCAGGTTTTTCAACTAACTTCATTTTCATTCATGCAAGCAAGCACATGATACAACACACACCACAACACTCAAAGGGAAAACAGATGGTTTGAAGAACCATTCTGCAAGCTACGATATAGTAAGACCGATACATCTCATGCTACGACAGTGATCTAGTGCATCTACTCATCGTCGATGAAGTCGGAGTCCTCATCATCGGTGTAGAAGTCCACGGCATCCTCCTCCGGAAAGTCATCATCGTTGCTGAGGTAAGAATCCATGTCTCCCTGGATGTCTTTACCCTCATCTTCTTCTTCCTTTGCTGCAAGTTGAGCTTCCTGCTCCTTGATGGTCTTCTCGAGGTCGGCCACCTTCTTGCAAAGACGGGGGATGCTGAGATCCTTCTTGGCACATTGACGGCGAAGAGACTAACGGTCTTGGACAAGCAGTGCGAATGTCTGGGCCTTTTGGTCGGCAATGGCACGGTTCTGGTTGGCTAACTCCCTGGCATTGTTCAGTTCCTATTGTCTGTCATGCAGGTAAATGTCAAAGTTTTCCACTTGACGCCTCAACTCGGGGTGGCCCGGCATCTCCATTGGAATTCCCATGAAGTCACGTCTTGCATAGTGGGCAAAATGGGTTCCTTGGGTCTTGTTGACGCTGAGGGCACATAGATGTGTGAGAGCTTCATGCATTGCCCTGGCTAATCCATCTAGCCAGTTGTTCTCTCTCAAGAAGAACTGAATTCTCCCAGAGGTTGGTGCTTCAATGCTTCCTCTAAGATATGCGGTGACTAGCCACTGTAGGTCTCCTCCTGGGTGTCCTGAAAGTTGAGCTCCAAGAAACTGCGGATGTGGGCGTCCCAGTAACTCTGACAGTGAATCTAGATCCCTCTCGAAGATCAGTTGACCTCCGTTTCCCAACTGGTAAAACTTGTTGAACTGAGTCTCCATCTACAAGAATTAAGGATGAGGAAGTTAGTGAAGTGATCAAGTGTGCCAAATTTTTAAGTAGTAGTGTAAGAATGTTGAGTACCATGATTTTTTTGAGAAAGAATCCACAAGGGTAAGAGAGGAGATAGTTTTTCATAAATAATCACTTTGGTTTTGAAACTAAGTTTTTATTTGACGTCCATTCTAACTAGGGTCTCCTATGGTCAGGATGGCTCTGATACCAACTTGTCAACACCCGGATTTTTAATACCAGATGCCCGTTATGCCATACCTCGCAATCCCAGGATTACCATTTTTGCGAGACATAACGGATTGGATATCACAGTACATCATCCATTAGAAACCATACATAAGGTCTTACACAAATAAGGATCTCATGATCTAGTCTTAATACAACAAGCAGCGGAAATAAAAGATGAGCGTAGTGGAGGGGTCCATCTTCAGGGGCACAGGCAATGCTGACAAAGACTATACTTCCAAGATAGTTATCATAGCCGTCCTGTTGGCCATCATCTTGATAGTCTCCTTCATAGCCTGGCCATGATAATAGCCAGAGACAAAAGCCATCAGTACTCACAAACTACCACTAACAAATACTATACTTCCAAGATAAAGTGCTAACTCTAAGTATAACTATAAAGTTAAGTTTGAAACCTAAGCTGAGTTCAGAAGGAAAGAAAGATAAAGTAAAGTTCTAGAATCACTTAAGTTGGGAAGCTAATGTCATAACCACAACCCTGTTGTGGTCAAGTCAAGATATATCGTTCATTTCAAGTTATTTGGAAAACATCTGACAATGAAACAGTATGGCCTTTCCAACTGTCCATAACCGCAGACGCGGCTATTCGAATAGTTTGACACTCTATAGAGGTGGGACACTTTCACCACAAGATTCGATACATCTGTTAGGGATAACCCTGAATCATCATACTTAATATGCAGATAATCAAACATAACCTTCCCTTTACACACCCTAGTATAAGCACCTCTTCTATGAGCATGGCCTCCCAACCATGACCATCAGTCATCTTGGGCACTTCATAGGTGGACAACATTGAGAGGTAGCCTCAGCTCAGACCTCTCCCGTGAGGGAACTAATACTAATGCATATAAATTTCCAGCTAAGCCTTACCCAATTCAGGTAGTGTGGTTGTACGGTAAATTTGGAATGGTATCGCATCCGAATCCAACCATCAGTTTTATAAAAGGGTTAAGGCTCATGCCTCAACATTTTCATCATCATCAACCATTTGTGTTTCTCAACACATGTCAAAACATCTCAATAGAATGACTCATCATTCCAAGGTTTTCATAATTCATTTACACCAAGTGTTCCCATCTAAAGTGACTCAAGTTTTTGATCTACTCTAAACTACTAAGTTAAGAGTGTTCACTAAGGTGGAAAAGATGGGTTCAATCCGATGTCATATAATGACATCTAAAGGGTTCTAATTAGGTCAAGTTTTATACTTTTTATGCTACCTTCAAAACAAGTAAAGAACTTGGTGTAAACTAAGAGAGTAAAGCTTGTAAATAAGACTTGGGGTATTACTAGTCAAAGGGGTGTGATCAAAGCATGCTTAGGGCATCTTTGCTAAACCATCTAGTTTGGTCCTAACTTGCTAAGCACTAAACTTGCAAGTGTTAGCTTGCACTGTTAATGGTGGCTTGCCATGGTTGGTGCAGTGGTTGTAGTTTTCTTCTTCTTCTTCTTCTTGGTAGAACTGCTCCTCCTCGAAAGCTTGGTCGGTACTATCGTCTATAAATACATACGGAGCACACAATCACCAAACAATACTTAACTAGGCTAAGTAGCATTGTAAGTCACACATTTGATGATCTATTATCATCACAAGCATCACAAGTTTAATTCAATGGTTTCATCCTTTTTATTTTAGAAAATTAATTTTACTCATTGAAAAATTAACTAAGATTTAATATTCACCACTTAAAATATGGGATCATGTTGACACATGTCATCACCATATATCCTAACATGTGGGAATGAGAATTAAAGGTTGGATCAATATTACTTTGGTTTAAGTTCATTATTTAACGATTTAAAGTGACTAGAAATGCCTATATAGCATTATTTTGGTACTAGTCCAAAGTCACTGCATGTAAACCTTAATATTATTACATAGTTAGATAGATATGATGAAATGTGATTTTTGAGAGTTGGAATCAACTCAAAAGCTAACTTAGTTGATTTTATAAAAATGTTGCAAGTTGCACATGCTTCTGTTTTATTATTTTTATTAGGAGAGATCTATAACTCTAATTGAGTTAAATCCAACGGGCTTGGATAGAACATCTTAATACCTTTCAGGCAAAATTAGTTTCATGCAATTTGGATTTGTGAAACTCCTAGAAGTGAATTTTTAAACTAGTGGACAGAAACTAGATTTAACTAAAAAGAAAAATCCAGATTTGAACGGGTGGGCTAGCACGGGAAAGAACTTGGGCCGGCCCAGTGGCGCTCCGCGGTGCGGGGCTCAGCTGACAGGGCGGTCCCGCTTGTCAGTGGGTCTTAACACGCGAAACGGTATGCGCGCTGTGGGCCATAGGATTAGAAGGGGAATCTACGGCTGAGGGTCGTCGTCGACGACGAACGGGTCGTCGGCGTGCTCAAACCCTAGTGGCTCGGTGGGGGTCTGCTGGGGACGTACCAGGGCTCCAACGAGAATGGAGAGGCGGGCAAACGAACTGGAAGACGACGTCGAGCTCAGGGACGGTCGAGGTAGCTCCGGGGGTGGTCGCAATCAGCGGCGCCCTTCTCCTCCGGAGGTGGCGGCTCCGGCTCCAATTCCAGCGAGCTGCTGCTCCCCTTGCTCCGGCTAGAGGTGGGTAAGGTTCAGTGAGGTGCGGGGAGTGGAGTGGTGTGGAGAGAAGAGGCTGGGGAGGCCTCCTTTTATAGGCCCGACGGTGAGACCGAGCAGGACGGGCAGGCGACGGTGGTGAAATGGCTACGGCTGGGTAGAGGCATGGCTAAGGGTGCCGATCGACGGGCGGGTCCCATGGCGGTGCTCTAGGAGGTGAATGCGGCCGTATGGGCGGTGGTCTGCGGTCTGGGCGAGGTAGCGCTCTGAGTGGCAGAGACGGCGGTGTCCATGGCGAGGAGTGGCTGTGGTGCGTTGGGCGGTGAACCGGGGTGTCTGGGGTGTTCCCTAGGTCGTGGCGGAGCGGCGGGCGCGGGCTGCGGTCGAGCGGAGGCTTGTGCACGCGGGGGCCTAGCGTGCTCTGCGGGCGGCATCGGCATGGTTCGGTGGCACTTGGCGTGTGGTTTCCTCGGTGGTCCACTGTAGGACTTGGCTCGGGCAGGGGATAGAGGGTGGCGGTGAGGTGTGATCTACCTCCTAGACATGGAGAGAGAGGGGGAGATGGTCTGTTGCGGTGAGGGCAAGGTTGGCCGGCGAGGGGTGGCTCGGCATGGCATGGCAATGCCACTAGGGGTGTAGGGAATGGGTGCTAATGGCATGGTTAGACTCTGGGGGGACAAAGAGATTAAATGTAGATCATTTGGGGGCAAAACCCTGTTCAAAACAGTGAGCTAGGATTAGGGTGGAAATCATGCATGCCAAGTGTTTGATGAAATGGCCGCATGAGATTTAGTTTTGAATTTTGAAAAGATTTTTGGTGGGTTTGCTAGGAATAAGCTTGAGACTCTGTGGGTGCTTGGGTTTTGAAAATTGAGCTTGTTTGAGTGGTTTTTGAAATAATGGGATCTTCCCATATGAATTAGATTCAATTTTAAACAATCATTTAAAATTAGCATTTGAATGTTTTTAGCAGATCACAAAGTGCGCCTTGGTACCTCATTATGTGTACTATCAAGCGGTGTAAAGGTCCACACATGTTTCTGTTAAGTTTTGAGTACTAGGAATAGCCAAAGTAGGCATGAGAGTTAATTTTGCCAAAATGACCATTCACTTCAAATATTCATTTTGAGTTGTTCTTCTTTGGAAAAAGTTTGGGAATGACTTAGATGATGTTTATTCCACTTAAGAAACATTTTAGAAGCAAAGGATCACACAATCATGGCAATTCAAAACAACTCATATTTTAAATGCACACATATATGAATGCTTTCATTTTAAATTTGCAAAAGTTTTTGTTAACCCCAAATTTGATGATTTAGATCTTGATAAGCTTGGATTGAAGTTTTGAGATGTTACAAGAACACTCGAGGTTAAAGAGGAAGAAATCAACTCCTAACAAAGAAGAACTAGAAATAATAACTCAGAACTATCTGGCTAATAAGACAAGCATCTAAACTATCTGGCTTGTAATTGTTGCTATTTCAATGCTCTATAGAATTAGGTTCTAGGCCTAGAGGTTATACACCTATATAATCAAATACTTCGTATTTACTTCAGCTAAGGTATACGTTGACTCCATTGACTTCCTTCAAGAACTTGAATGTTCGATGATGATTTGTTGAGGATGAGTTGGTGTTGACGTCATCTTTAGAGGCTTCAGAATCTAGCAAGGGTTAAGAAGATACGAGTGAATACGAGCGACTCAGCAAGTTCACTAAAAGGGAGTGTTTGATGCACTATCTAGAGCCACAGACCATAGGTCGTAGGCAATGCGGGTTTTTGAAAACATTTTTTCAAAGGTTGCTTTTATTCTGAAAACTATGTCCGTCAGCCTTCACAGGTTTACCAGAACTTTCATGGAGTTCCTTTCCTGTCGCGTTTGTAGCTCCTTCCGGGAACATGGAGTAACATGTCATAGTTCTTACACTCTGCAGAGATGCGTTGCTTTACCCATGAGAGATCATATCCTTGTTGCACAACCAGGAAGCTTATTCCCGTCCACAATTCCATGATGTGGAGCCCAATAGATGATCCAAGCCAATGAGTGCCCTTCTCCATGACCCCGCATGAAGACACGACCCCCCAAGCAGGAATACCTCCGTTAACCCCCATATAGGCAGATATAACCCTGACAACCCCTCAGAGACTCAAGTGAGCAGATCATGTCCCTAGGAACCCCCATCGTAGTGGCAGAAATACCTCCGACAGCCCCTCACGGATAGTGTAGACACCAATATCGCGGGGAACTAGGGGTCCCACCCATCTACTAGATTCTCCACAAGAATTCTACAGCCTCATGATAAGGTCATCCGTCCATGCGAAAGGAAGAAGATCCAGCTGACTTCTCCATCCCATTACAAATCTCATGGTTAACGCGTAATATACGGCGCTAGAATCACTGGCGACGTTGGTTGTTAAGTCCTAGATATTATGTTCCTTTACCACTAGAACTGTATTAGTAGATTAGTACCACTTGGTAAATAATCCATAATCATATTATTATGAAAATAGTGTTTTCTAACCTTTTCCAAATGCAGGTGATGACAACATTTGAGTTACAAGCATTTGATAGAAAATAACCGAAGGACATGATGTAGCACCCCGATAACATCACTACTAGAAAAATCGCATGTTGTTTTTATTTTGTGCATCATCATGACCACATGCAAATGTCATCATGCTGCATTGCATTTGAGCATCGGCATGTCATCCTGCATTTGTTTGCCAAAAACTATTTCCCAAAAAGGCTATCTTTGTTTTCTAAATATCCTGTCTTTATTCAAATCCAAAACCCCGGTCTCTTCCGGATATTTTTATTTGTCTAAAATCGGATTACAAAAGCCTTGTAAATAATAAATAAAAACTTATATTATTTTTTGGGAGGCAGCCAGCCAGGCCCAAAAGCCCAGCCGGCCACCTCCAACTAAAACCCTAACCACCCGAACCCTAACCATCCTCTAAGCTGCCAGTCCCACCCAAGGATCCTGGCCGACCGATCGACACCGCCACCAAGCACCCATATGCCCACTGCACCCACTCATCTCGCGCGCAGCCATGACGCAATGCTGTGATGCACGCCACGGCCTAGCGTAACACGTGATGCCCATGCCTCGCACGCTCTTTCCCGTACGTAGTGTACGCGTCCTGCGTGCCCCAGCCCCACGTCGCACGCGAGCCTCAACCCGCTATCGACAACCGCCCGCCTTGGGATCTCCGCTCGCGAGCCTGGCCCCACCACCTCGCCCCTTTCCTCTGCACCCTGCCACCGCCCTCACGATCCCATCTCCCTCGAGCGAAGCCCCGCCTTGGCTCGTTTCCTCTATGAGTCGCTGCCTCATCCCTGCTCGCGACCATGGATGCGCCGCCGTGCCCCTCTCCATCCCGTCGAGCCCCGCGCCCCGACCGACGTGGCCTTCTCCTCCGAGCCGCTTCCTCCCGTTCGCCACGACCCCGCCCTTCTAAAAGCTCATGCGGCATCGCCCGCGACCCCCTCTGGCCGCTGCTGCCAGGCTCGTCGCCCGCCGCCGGCGCGAGATCCCGCCTATGTCCGCCTGGCCCTTCGGCCTCGGCCTGTCTCGCCCCGCGTCGAGCTCGCCTCGCGCGGCCACCACCTCCGTGCGCCGCCGGCCTCACCAAGCTCCGGTGTCTGCCGTCGGGCCTCGCCTCGCCATCTTCCTCCCCGACCATGCTTCCTTTGTGCCGCTGAACTCCGCCCTGAGCGCTAGGCCGCCACCACCTTCGTCGAGCCTCGCCATCCCGCGCGTCCACGAGCTCACCCTCCTGCGTGCCCTCTGCCTCTGACGCCTGGCTCTTCCCCAGTGCGTGCTCGCTGGCCTTCCTCGACCCGCACCAGCCTCGTCCCTGGTGACCGCTTCTCCCGGTCCTCTCCTCTTCGGCCCTCCCGCCTTGAGTCGCCACCGTCGTCCCTACTCCGGCCGCGCCCGACGGCCATTGCCGGCCTCCCCTTCTCCTGCGTCTCCTATCGCCTCCTCCCCAAGCCTTCAACCTCACCGGAGTTGTGACCCCATCGCCGCTCCTCTACGCCGCCCCAGCGTCCCGCTCGCGAAGCCGCTGCTCTTCTCGTTTTTCTTCAGAGATTAACTGTGTAGGTGGCCATCTCTTGGCGTGTATCTCGCCTTCGGTTCCTGTGTGGATTCCCGTGGTGTAAAATGCTTTGCTGATCCGCGTTGATGTTTGGTTATGAGGAGGTGGAGTATAGATGATGCGGCGATGGTATGCGGTAGTGTGCTACAGATGATGTGAAGAGGTGTGTGCAAACCCGAAGGCCATGTTGTTGTGGTGATGATAAGACAATGACCGTGAAGATATGTTGTGTGTGCTACCTAGAACCCGATGTTGCCTACTCAAGTTCGCCATCGATGACAAGATTGCGCGCACGGATCCGAGACCCTGATCTCGAAGACTGAAGACCTCGACCCTCGGAACCCCAAGATCGCCGATACCCCAATGTGTGACCCCTATCTATCCTTATTTTATAAATGCCATATAAACTTATTGCATATTAAATCATCTATACTCGCATACATGTTTATTTATTTGGGGGTACTTTGTCGATTCACCTTATAATTAAATATGGAGTATATATGCGGGCTATATTTGTCTTATCTCAACTCCATTTAATTTTGTGTAGCAAACTGATGCTATGTTTTGCCTTAATAAGACAACATTTAAATTGCGGGGTAGCTAAATAACATGAACCATATAATTAATTTCGGGACCCTAGTTCCGCTTAATATTGCCTAGTCGCATCACATTTTTGCCATGTCATGCATCATGCCTGATCTTCTGCCATAGTATTAAATAGTGCATCCGGTGTTTCTTTTAGTGTTTTGCTTCTTCACGGATTAGGACGTTGAGTGGATGCGAGTATCGACAAGTTCTTCGGTGAACATTTCAGCAGTGTTTCCCAGGCGAGCAATCTCCCCTTCCTATATTGCATTTATAGTCTTTATTTCCTCCTGTTGATCTATTGCTATCCGTGTCGCGATGCTTTAGTGTTCTGTACCAGATATATTCCGTGCAGCCTTTATATTGCCTTGGACACACCCTATTTCCTGTTGTTTGATAGATAGTCGGCCTTGCGAGTCGTAGTTTCTTGCTCAGGTGCTGCTTCGTGTTGTTGTTGTTCCACCGTTGTTGGGATGTTGGCACATGCTTAATGGTGGAGATGATCATGACTTTATTTACAACTTGATATTAAAATGTTGGAAATAGATATAACTAATGTAGAGGCATCGGTGGGCAATAGATGTTATTTGGTTCTTCCACGCTCACTTGTGCCCCGTAGGACCCCGAGTACTTGATACCTGTTCCTTGATTATTCGCACTATCCACATCCAGGAGAGTCTATGAATCCCCCTTAGCCAGAGCTTGATTCATTTCTTATTTCTTGGGGCCATAAACTAGTTTGGGGCTTTATTACTATCCTGTACTTATGCCATGCTTTACTGCTTTATTTACGATTGTGCGTGGAGCACCTATACTGTTTAGGAATGTGGAATATTTTCGCGGTATCGACAAGCCCAGTCACTGTTTTGGGTTCCCTGTCGTTTATAGCCATTGGCACAAACCTTTGGGTCCGTCTTAGAGCCGGCCAACTTCGTTGTGGGTAGCTTAATGGGGTGGCCCCCTAAAATAATTTATGAATCCTGTGATTGCTTTGTCGTGAAAGCCTTGTTGGGTTTTGATTTGGTTTTTTCCGAGGTTGATCGTGTGTGTGTTGCTATTTGTGCACCCCTGCAGGGTAAATCTTTATGTAAGTCGTGTCCACGGTTATGGACGACTTGGAGCACAGTATCTCGATCATAGACAAGCATAACTAAAGTAGTGCTATAAATTTGACCTAATATGTGAGTAGTAATCAGTTTCACTACAATGGAATGAATAATAAAAGTGCCAACAACTGGTGGAACTGGGGTGGATCTTGTCATGTTATACCTGCCTAGTAAGTATCTCAACTCCAATGGAATGAAATAGAAGTGCCAACAACTGTTGAGTTTGGGATGTCACATGCTAATTGTAGCTGACTAGTAAGTGCTGCAACTATAATGGAATGAATAAAACTGCCAACCGTGTGAGTTCCTCGGTTTGACTTTCTCGTTTGGTCTCGAGGGGGAATACCAGGATGGGTATGATTGGTGTTAGTATCAGGTTGGTCCTGAATAGGTCTGTCTTATCTCTCTCTAATAGCCGACAGTTTATTGAGTCTCTATAGGTTGTTTAGTGCATGCTTCGCTGCCGCTTCAGTCCACCATACCTATATAGGTGAGAGCCACCGAATTCTAGCCTCGCCGTGTACTGGCCTCACTACTGACGCTCCTCTTTTTCCTTTGCCCTTTGTCGGCACCCCTTCTGTTTTAGCAGGTTTGAGTTCGACGTCGTTAGCGGGGTTACCCTTCCGGCTTGGCTTGGCAGGGTTATGGACGCCATTGGTTATTCTTCAGGGCTCTTAGCCCCATTTGCATCTTGTCCGTAGTCGGACGCTCTATCGTTTTCAAGGTGATTTGAATCTTTGTATAGTATATCTGTATTCTTGACTCATGGAGTCGTTGTTGTATATATATGTTCTGTGGGTTCCATCGTGGACTAACGTGTAATGGTATTACTTTGTTTTCCACCTACACGAAAGTGCCTGGTGGGCGTCCTTGAATCGTTTCTATGCGGGTTTGGCGGGAAGCGCTGAAACTTGCATAGGGCCGATTCGAGGGTGTTACACATGAGCAAGTGTGAACTTGCCTTTTGTGATTGCAAGATTATGCACTCATGGTCTTCAAAACAATAGAAGATCCAAAATCTGTAAATAGCATCATTGGTCAGGTAAGGACTAATGTTTAAAGAAGCAATATGCTGATGCATAGGTAATGTAATGCATTTTTTAAAATTCTTATATAAACCCTTAATAACGTGAATGAGTTAAATTTAGGTAACACTTCTAAGAATTAGCTATTTCTAAAGTTTGTTTTGTAAGTAAATATATTTCCAAAGCATTAAGTGTTTAACATGCAAGGTACAGAAGTGAATAACATGTTAAGGTTGAGGTGAATGGCTACTTGGTAATTATGATGGATGTTGGTGTGATAGGTTGTTAAGAGTTAAAGGACTTATTTATAAAATTGTTGTTTGTGTTTACTCGAGTTATTTGAATTTGAGATGCCTTATGATTTAATTGAAATACACAAAAGTTCACTATAAAAAACATAATTATACATTGAGTTTATAACCTTTTGGACCAAAGTTAACTTTAAAATATGAATAGACCTCGGGTGTGATGTGTTTAGAGTATTAATAAGTTTTAAGCTTTGTAATAAGTATGTTTTAAGATTGCGAGATCATTCATTTTGAGTTTAAGTGAATGATGATTTTAAATGTGACTTATTATTATGCAATTGATTTGACTTAAAGAAAAATTTGCTAATATCATTAATGTGTTAGGGTTTCAAAAATCATATTAAGTACGGTTGAGTTAGGAGGTAAAGAGCATTTACTTTTAATATAAATGAATGATGTTTAAGGCTTAATTAAAATTGTTGGTTTAACTTGGATTTATGATTTTAAAAGAGTTTTATAGGGTTAATAGCTTATACTTAAGTTTCATTATAGATCCAAGTTATGGTTTTGGAAGTAGTATTTAAATGTAAAATATTTAAGGTTTACATAGAATTGTGATTATTTCTTACTTAAGAAATGTTTTTAAAAGATTTACAAAATAGATAATAGATAAGAATTTATTACTTTAAAATCTTAAAAACCTTGGTAATGATATATTTAATATTTTTCTAGTAGAATATATTTATTCAAGATCTTAAAATGATTTTTATTTATTTTTAAGTATTATTCTTATGTTTATAAAATACCATAAAGGGTTACATGTTTTTAAATATTTGCTTCAGGTTTTATTTGAAAAAATTAAGTTAGTATTTTTATAAAATATTAGATTAATTTTATACACCAAAATGATTTTTATTGATTTTTAGGACTTCTACTTATTTTATGAAACTTCACTTAGGATTAATTGGTGTTAATATTTATTTGCATTTTACTTAACTGAAATAGGTAAAGTTATATTTTCTTTGGTAGATATTATTTTTGTGATCATTTTAATATATTATATGTATTTTTAGGATTTTTCTAGAATTAAAATAATTTTAGGGGTATATTTGCACTTTTCTCAATATTTTAATTAGTTGGGTTGGACCCGCCGGCCGATCTGGCCTGAGTCATTTGGTCCAATAGGCCCACTAGGTTGGGTTCAACCCTAACCCAACTGGCTCGGCCCACCCGGACCTCACTCGATCCCGAGCTTTCCTCATTCCTCTCTCTCACGCTTACTCTCTAGGGATGCCATGGTGACTCTATCGCTGCTACGGTTCCGGCGGCTCCAGCTGTTGCGGCCGCGGACGACCATCGTGGATGACGCACTGAACCTTATCCTCCCTCTCGACCCTAGCGATTCGCCCAACTTGCCTTGCTACGCCCAGGCACGAACCCTACTAGCGCTAGGGTTTGGCGACCGTGGCCACCGCTCGTCAGAACTTCTCTGGGTCCATGCATTGACATGGATGGTCTTGGGCTGGCGTAGGATGTTGCGCCCTTCTGGTGGGGTGCTCCCTGTGCCGCCCGATGTTCCGACCCCATGCTGGGTTGTGTTGATGATGTGGACGCCGCCACGACCTCGCCGACGCCGCCCAGCTATGGTTCTCATCGACAACCAGGTACACCACCCCGCCTTACCCACCTCTCATCTCACCACTGTGGGTTATTCTTCTACTCCCTATGCCTCCCCGTTTTGGACATTGGGAAATCAGAGGTGTTGTGAGGTGCCAAATTGATACTATTTGTTACTTGAATGATTAGAGGGCTAAACAAACCCCTTTTTCTTAAGATCCTGTTGATTCTAAGATACAATGGGTTCCTATTCTAGGATGTGATGATGATTTACTAGACATGTGCTCTGATGTTAGTGATGAACTTACTGCTTCCTAGGTTAAATTTGTGATCTAGTTCATGATAGATGAACCACTAGTTCATGGTATAAGGTGTTGTCTATTTCTCTTGATCAATTGCTAAAAGTTGATCATGTGTATAATGTTCTTATTTAGATGATTCACTCATCTAAGCATGTGATGTTGCACTGTGAAATTGTTTGCAAATATTCCCTTGATCTATGAACTTTGATGTTGGCTATGCCTAGTTGAATAGCAGATTTTTCTATTGTTTAGTTACTATACTTTATATATGCTCATGTGACTTGATTCACCACTTTGGTGATCCTAATGAGGGGGTATATTACTGTCAAGTCTTGATAGTACCCTACATAAGTCTACATGATTACTAACAGTGTTATCTTAAGCTTTGTTCCAATAGGGGCTTATGGAACTATTGTTGTCCAATTAAGCAATAAAGCAGTGTACTGTACTCTCCCTGATTTCAGAATAATGGCTTAGGCTGATAATCATTCTTGTCTTACAGATAGTAGGAACTGGGAATGAACTTTGATTCCTATATCATTTTCTGGGAAGATGACTTAAATGTTATTGCAAGTGGAATGGATGGATATGTATTTTTATACTATCAGAATGATAGTCAATGATGATTTGATTCCTGGCTAGTGCTTCTAAGAAAATGATATAAAACTATGTGGCTTAAACTACTATTGTGGTGCCTCTAAGTTTAGAGTGTGCATAATGGGCTGTTTAAGCTAGCATAACTTGTTGCCTTCTACTCTACTGCCTATGATGCTAAAGGTTGAGGCTTAATCTTCAATAAGAACATATGCTAGTTTGTGATTTCCACAACCTCTAGGATGAATCTTCATAGCATTTCTATGTAGTTCTGAGAGAAAAGCTATTCCCCAAATCCTCCTAGACAAGCTCTAGTTGCATGGTAGGTGAATAGAGATTGGTTTGTAACACCCTATTCCCCTTTGATTATTTTGATGCAAGAACAAAAAAAGTATATGATGCAGGGCTGAGCTATGCCTTTTTAGGTTTGTACCTCTTCTGGAGATTGTTCGACTATACATGAGCTTTTTGATCTTCTATAGTTTGCTCTCCTAGCCAAGCTACTTGTTTTACTGGTTGACGTTGATCTTCAGCTTGAGATGTTGGCCTACTCTTTCTTGAGTTATTGGGTGTATGTAAATGGATCAGATAGTGGTGTTCTTGAGAGAAAACTGTTGACGGTTCTATGAATTGTGATTATACTCTGATGGTTTTCTGGAATAGATAAAGAAGCAAGCAAGTTGCCTAGCTATGGTGGTGCTCTGGTTTTTATACTGCTGAGTTGAGATGGACAACACATGACTGGTATGTGAGTAAGCTACTTATAGTTGGGCCCCATATGGTGCAAGTTCCCATTCCTTGGAACATGTGACTGTGGATGAGCTCAACTTGAAAGGTCTTTGCTATGGATGTACTTGGGATGGTTTGATATTTTCTTGGCTTAATCTTTTTTCTGTGCTGCCAAGTGTTTATTTGATGGTGAAACTTGAAAGGAATATGCCCGAGAGGCAATAATAAAGTGGTCATTATCTTATTCCTTGTTTATGATAAATGTTTATTTTGCATGCTATAGTTGTATTAGTTGGAAATGTTAATACATGTGTCTTTAATAAACAAATAAATGGTTCCTAGTTATGCCTCTCTTATAAACTAGCTCGTTGATTAACAAGATGATCAAGGTTTCCCGATCATGGACATTGGATGTTGTTAATAACAAGGTTAGAGCATTGGTGAGTGATGTGATGAACATTCATCCGAAGTATAGCATTACGATCAAAGTCATTGTGTTTATATTGCTATAACATCATACAAAGTAATATTAGTCCTTAGACCATGAGATCATGTTAATTGCTAACACCAGAAGAGTACTTTGATAACATCAAACGTCACACCGTAACAGGGTGACTATAAAGGTGGGTTTGGGTACTCTGAAAGTGTATGTTGAGGCTCATGGATCAAGAGTGGGATTTGTCCACCTCGATGATGGATATATATACTTAGGGGCCTCTCAGTGATATCACATTGAGATCGCTTGCAAGCAAGTGATGTGATCACTAGAATGTTATATCACGGGAACAAGAAAAGAGTGCATGTAGGTAACGAGATCAAACTAGGTATGGAGATATCGATGATCAAATCTCGAACATGTAATATATCGTGAGACAAAGGGATTTCATTACAACGTTAAAGGTTCACATGATCACTAGAGTCATCGTTAAATGTGTGGGAGTCAGTACGGATCTCCAGGTCCCGTTGCTGATTATTGATTGGAGAAAGGTCTCGATCATGTCTGCATTATTCGCGAACTGTAGGGTGACAGACTTAAGGGATACCGACACCGTTTGGAGCAAATATGTTTCATATAAATATTTAAGAAAGTTCTAGAATCATTTCGATGGAAACCGGAATTGTTTCGGGAGAAATTTCAGAAACTGGTTCTACATGTGATATTGAAATGTTGCAGGGGGTTTTATGTGAATGTTTGTTAATTAAAGTAATTAACAAAATTCTGAATAAAATAAATAAAAGTGTTTTATTAAATGAGAGCTTGCATTAAATTTGGCGAAATTTAATGGAGGTGAGTGGAATTTTGAGTGGGAGGCTAATTATGTGAGTGGGAGCTCCACCCACATGAATGTGGAAGAGGTGGGGGAACCTCCATGGCCACCGGCTGATACATTGCAAATGTATCTATAATTTTTGATGTTCCATGCTTGGTTTTATCTACTTTCTTGTGTTTTGTCCACACTTTGGAGTACTTTTCATCTGATTTCTTGGACTAACTTATTAATAAGAGCCACAGTGTCAGCTGCCTGTTTTCTGCTGTTTTTGGTTCTAGGAAAGTCAGAAACTGAATATTCTCGGAATTGGACGGGACAAAAGCCAAAGTGCCTATTTTTCCGGACGACATTAGATGCCAGAATACGAGACGGAGAAGGGCTGGGGGCGGCCACACCACCTGGCCGCGCGACCAGGTCTGGCCCACGCCAGGGGGTGGTCTTGCCGACCCCAGCACCCCCTCGGCCTCTCCTTCCGCCTATATATTGCCCTCGGGACGAAAACCATAGGTACCCGATCAAAAATCTACGAAAGAGTCTGTAGCCTCCATCATCTCCATCCCTAGACCGAGAGGGATCTGAAGCTCTTCCCGGCACCCTGCCGAAGAGGGGAATTCACCCTGGAGGCCTTCTTCATCATCATGCAAGCCTCCGGTGTGATGCGTCAGTAGTTCATCTCTGGACTACAGGTCCATGTAGTACCTAGATGGCTGGTTCTCCTCCTTTGTGCTTTCATATCTAGATCTTGTGACCTCCGTTCATGATTAAGATCATCTATTTGTAATTCTGCATGTTGTGTTTGCGGGGATCAGATGGATATTGAGATGCTATTTGAGATTGATTATTGATTCTGTCATTTCTTTGTTATTTTTGATCTTGCATGCTTTCCGTTGTTAGTAGCTATCTTGGCCAAGTGGATGCTAGCAACTCCAAGAGTTAGTATTTGTGCTCGATAGTGGGTTCATGCCTCTAGTAATCTAGGGAAGTGACAGAAATCTCTAAGGTACTAGATGTGCTGTTGCTACTAGGGAGAAAACAACAATCATTTGTTCATAGAACAATCGTATTGTTTACATTACACACAATTCATAAAGCAATAATCTGTTGCTTGCAACTTAATACTGGAGGGGGTTCGGATGATAACCTGAAGGTGGATTTTAGTCATAGATGTAGTTGGATGGCGGTCTATGTATAATGTTGTAATGCCCAATCAAGTCTCAAAGGAGTCAAGATGATTAGTATATGCATGTATTGCTTTCTCGATGTTTGTCAATTGCCCCGCTGTAATTTGTTCACCCAGCATGTTATATATCTTAAGGAGAGCCACCTCTAGTGAACAATGGATCCCGGTCCTTTCTTTTTACATACAATCTACAAATTGTTTACTGCTTTGTGTTTACTTTTTGCAAACTATTACTTCCTTCCATTCGATATGTTTAATCCTTTGTTTTCACCAAAACCGGTGAGATTGACAACCTCATCGCAAGTTGGGGACAAAGTTCTATGGTTGTGTTGTGCAGGTCTCCACGTTGCTACTAGCACCGGTAGTGCGCCCTGCCAAGGCTCAGTTAGCAACACCTTTGGGGTGTTTCCTTGCTCCTACTGGTTCAATTAAACCTTGGTTTCATAACTGAGGGAAACTTGCTGCTGTGCTCATCATACCTTCCTCTTGGGGTTCCCAACGAGCTCTACATCAACACTGAGCCATCAAGCACTTTTCTAGCACCATTGCCGGGGAGTCAAGGACATCTTCACAAGGGGAGTCCCTCATAACCAATCTCTTTACTTTGTTATTTTTGTTTTGCTTAGTTTCTTTTTGCTTTGTTTGCTTGTTTCTTTATCAAAAACACAAAAAAATAGTTTTACTAGTTTGCTTTCTTATTTGAAAACACAAAAAAATTAAGTCTCCTTTAGCTGTTACCTCCTCTTTAGCACACCATGTTGATCACTAAATTCACCTTAAAAGATCTTTCAATTGGTAGTGGTTCTATAATTGGGAAAGATAATATTGAAGAATTCTTTAATCATGCTAGTAAGCATGAAGATACTGAGGATAGATCCCTTGCAGAACTTGCTCCAAACTATGAGATTGATGTAGCTTCTTTAATTCACATGTTAGAAGCTAGGTTTGTTAACCTCAACACCTTAATGCAAGTAATGTATCTTAAGCTTAAAGAAATTGAGGACCCTGAAAAGAGGGATTTTATTCTAGAAACTTTGTTTAAGGAGTTCTATGATGTTGCCAAGGAAGCTAGAAAAGTCTTTGAATGCTTCTGTATGCTAGGCTCATGTGTAGATGTTGTTGGTACACGTGAAAAGATGAACAAAACCGAACCTAATGGGGAGGAACCTAAGATACCAATACCCTTTAAACTAGTAGCAATACATGAAGCCATAGAAAAGAATCTTGATTGGATTGTTCCTGAAAGCCCTTTTGATGAAAATAGTGAACCTAAGAGCATTGAGAGAGGATCCTCTAGAACTTATTTGGATGATATACCTTGCCTTGTCGAAGATATTTCTAGTATTAATCTTAATGCTTCTTCATTCGAGAACACTTGATCCTTTTTCTTGCTTCCTATGCCTAACTTAAAGGCGTTAAAGAAAAGTACTTATTGGGAGATAACCCAAAAGTTTTAGATGAGTCTTGGAACTTCAGTAATAACCGCTCCTTATCCTTTTTATTTTCTTTTTGTGCCAAGAGTAACCTCTAATGAGAGAAAAGTAATGATTTGGAAAGTTGCTGTCCCGAAACAGATTTCTGTGCTTCACCGTAAAAATCCGTGTAAAATCTCTGAACGTCTTTTTGAGGCATGCATTTTTGTGTTTCTGCCCCAGTTTGTTATCTAACTTTCGTTAGTTCAACACTTTTTGATGGGAGCAACATAAGGTCTTCGAAAAAATTCGTCTTTACCTGCTGGTCTGTTTTGACAGATTTCTGCCATTTTCCGCATTTGCTTCTTGTTGGTTCCTTTTTGAGTACTTTTGGGGAATTGAGCTTTTTGAGGGAAGTGCTTCAGTAGCTAGTGTTCTAATGGAAGTTTATTGATGTTAGAACTGAACTTTAAGACCTATTATCTTGAGTGCACTAATGTTGCTAATAAAGATTGTGTGAAGTTTTGTATGAAGGAAAAATTTCAAGTGTATGGAAGGAATGAGTAATGAGATGAAGGATGGACTCAAGCTCAAGCTTGGGGATGCCACGCATGTCAACCCAAGAAATATCCAAGAAGTACAAGTGTCAAAGCTTGGGGATGCCCAAGGCATCCCCCTCTTCATCAATAAAAATCCTAGGTTTCTTCCAAACTCTTCATTTTTATTGTTTCATGCACAGTTGTGTTGTTCTTGGAGTGTCTTATTTTTCTTTTTCATTTTGGTTTTTCGTTTTCTTGGTTTTCTTAGTTTGCTGAATAAATTGGTTGGACCCCCTCTTTCATACATTGGTTTTCATATAGTTTGGTTTGGTTTGGAAAAGAGTAAGAAAGTTCATGCTTGTGTGGTAAAAAGAGCTTGTTTTTTACTATGGCCTATGCGTTGTGATGCCATGCTTGATATTGTTTTGGCTTTATGATTAGTATTATTTGCTGTAGAATGACTTGTTATAAACAATTGAGATTTCTTAATGTGCCTTGGATGAATCATGTGTTGTTTTAGCATATTAAAGCATAGTATAGTGGTATTCTCCTTTGATGCTTTATTTGGGTTGACTTGGTGCATGCTCACACCATGTTATGACTATCTCAAGTCACCATAGCCTTTATGATCCTTTATTTTTCAACTTGTAGTATCACTTTATGCTTTGATCAATGATGTTTTGTCGCTCTGCATGATTATGGCCATTATTGCTCTCTTAGTTTGTCGCTCCCAGTCTTTTGCTAGCCTCCACAACCAAGTATGAGTCCTACTCATGCATCCAACTCTCTAAACCAAGTTATTCCAGAGAGTCCACCATACCTACCTACTAGCTTATGCTATTCCAAGTATATTCATGTTTTTGTTTACCTTCCAAATTAAACTTGTTACGAGAAAACTAGTGATTAAAGCTCTCACGAACTTGATGGCACACTTTACTTTTTTTGCATCTAATAAACTTGAACCATTGGGTCCTTATTTGTTGTGTATATTCTTGCGATTTATAAGTTGAAGTTAGAAGAACCATGTATCATGGGGAATGCTTTCAACATTGCACTTGTACTTTGTACCCCATTGGTATCATGTTCTTTTGCTTATGGATCCCTGCGGTGTGAAATAAAAGTGGAACTTGTCAGATCATGGAGTTTGTATGTGTGTTAGAGAAACTCCTGGGCCGCTAGCCTAAGCCATGCCTAATCATGGTGGAAACTTGCAGCATCACCATAATGAGCACTCTATGAAGCATCGTCAATAAAAACCTATGCAAATAGCAAATAAAAAGATCGCTGAGATGCTCATTGTCTGCTTGCCTTGTCATTTTGATTATGGGATAGCTCCTGTATCATGTGCAAGGGGTACCCCGTTGGCGGTTCTTTATGATACATATGTACTTACAATGACAAGAGCTTACTTGTGACTAAAGTTGAGTAGCATGAGGTTCGGTCTTCGTAAGTAAGGGGCATGAGATTTCGGTTTATAACTTGTCAAGCATATCCTCTTAGTCGTGTCACTTTAACCTTAATCACCTTCAAGATGCTTATGATAGGGGCAATGAGAGCTGAAAGCTATAAGTACCATAATTTTTGGAAGCTCTTTATGAGACTTGAATCCCTGCTTCCTTCTATGAAGGCATTTCTTCCACCATTATATTGAGTCTCCACCTTCTACCTTTATGCACTTACTTTGAGAGCATAGTGGCCATTCTTACTTCTATGTGCATTGTCCCAAGACTAGTTGATTGATGCATATCTTGATATTGCTTGTTTTATACTATTTGTATCTAGTCACTCTTATGAACTTTGAAGGTGTCCTATGCAATTATATTTGCTACTCTATGAGGGACAAGCTGAATGCTATTATGCTATGTTTTCTTTATGTGAAACAAACAAACGTCTTGCAAAGCATTGTTATTTATGAGTCTTTTGTTTGTGCCTTTTCATGTTGCATCATAGTTTCTTTTCCTTATTACTAGAACCTTGTCTTTCATGTTATGATTGAAGTACTATGATCTCAGCTCTAAATGTTTTACAAATATTTTGATCAAGTATTTGATGGTGCATGTCACCTGAAAAATTATTCTTTCTTTTTATCACTTACCTACTCGAGGACGAGCATGAGTTAAGCTTGGGGATGTTGATACATTGCAAATGTATCTATAATTTTTGATGTTCCATGCTTGGTTTTATCTACTTTCTTGTGTTTTGTCCACACTTTGGAGTACTTTTCATATGATTTCTTGGACTAACCTATTAACAAGAGCCACAGTGACAGCTGCCAGTTTTCTGCTGTTTTTGGTTCCAGGAAAGTCAGAAAATGAATATTCTCAGAATTGGACGGGACAAAAGCCAAAGTGCCTATTTTTCTGGAAGACATCAGATGCCAGATACGAGATGGAGAAGGGCTGGGGGCCGGCCACACCACCTGGCCGCGCGGCCAGGCCTGGCCCACGCCAGTGGGTGGTATGGCCGACCCTAGTACCCCCTCGGCCTCTCCTTCCGCCTATATTGCCCTCGGGACGAAAACCCTAGGTAGCCGATCAAAAATCCACGAAAGAGTCTATAGCCGCCGTCATCTCCATCCCTAGATCGGGAGGGATCTGAAGCTCTTCCCGGCACCCTGCCGGAGAGAGGAATTCACCCTGGAGGCCTTCTTCATCATCATGCAAGCCTCCGGTGTGATGCGTGAGTAGTTCATATCTGGACTACGGGTCCATGTAGTAGCTAGATGGCTGGTTCTCCTCCTTTGTGCTTTCATGTCTAGATCTTGTGAGCTCTGTTCATGATCAAGATCATCTATTTGTAATTTTGCATGTTGTGTTTGCAGGGATCCGATGGATATTGAGATGTTATTTCAGATTGATTATTGATTCTATCATGTCTTTGTTATTTGTGACCTTGCATACTTTCCGTTGTTAGTAGCTATCTTGGCCAAGTAGATGCTAGCAACTCCAAGAGTTAGTATTTATGCTCGATAGTGGGTTCATGCCTCTGGTAATCTAGGGAAGTGACAGAAATCTCTAAGGTGCTAGATGTGTTGTTGCTACTAGGGAGAAAACAACAATCCTTTGTTCATAGACCAATCGTATTGTTTACATTACTCACAATTCATAAAGCAATAATATGTTGCTTGCAACTTAATACTAGAGGGGGTTCAGATGATAACCTGAAGGTGGATTATTAGTCATAGATGCAGTTGGATGGCGGTCTATGTATAATGTTGTAATGTCCAATCAAGTCTCAAAGGAGTCAAGATTATTAGTATATGCATGTATTGCTTTCTCGATGTTTGTCAATTGCCCCACTGTAATTTGTTCACCCAGCATGTTATCTATCTTAAAGAGAGCCACCTCTAGTGAACTATGGATCCCGATCCTTTCTTTTTACATACAATCTACAAACTGTTTACTGCTTTGGGTTTACTTTCTACAAACTATTACTTCCTTCCATTTGATACGTTTAATCCTTTGTTTTCAGCAAAACCGGTGGGATTGACAACCTCATCACAAGTTGGGGACAAAGTTCTGTGGTTGTGTTGTGCAGGTCTCCACGTTGCTACTAGCACCGGTAGTGCGCCCTGCCAAGGCTCAGTTAGCAACACCTTTGGGGTGTTTCCTTGCTCCTACGGGTTCGATTAAACCTTGGTTTCATAACTAAGGGTAACTTGCTACTGTGCTCATCATACCTTCCTCTTGGGGTTCCCAACAAGCTCTACATCAACACTAAGCCATCACCGGCCATGGGAGGGGGTTGCCCCCTCTCCCTATAAAAGGCCCCCCACTCCCTCCTCTCATCTCATACCTCATCGTGAAGGATCTCTCTCCCCTTCTAGAAATTATTCCCCATGGTCTCAGATTAACGAGATACATGTTCCCGGTGGTTTTATCTGGAAAGGAGTCACTGCCTCCACTGCTTTGCTAGAGCGAGGGATAGAGGTTGCAGGGGTACCGGACGTGTGTGCGATCACGGATGCACTGCTGCTTTGCGGTGCTGGACTTAGTGGTGCTAGACTTGCCGGACTTGCTGGTGCTGGACCTGCTGGACTCGCTGGACTTCATCATGATCTTGAGATCGTCAAGTGTACGAGTACATCAACCATGAAATCAGTTTCATTAACAATGCTTTGTCTATCTTCAAGGGTATGTTCTCTATGGATGTATATCTAGCCGTTGATTGTATCTAGGTAGATAGATCTTGGTGCTTAGATGTTTACATTGTAGGAATTTTTTGTTTTCTATGCTATGAAGCCAACTGTGGTATCAGAGCCTGATCTATGCATAGATGATTTGCACGGGTAGTACACATAAGAGTATGTGGGCGATGATGATCATTTTATTGCATATTCTATGTATTTTGGATATTGGTGGCATAGTGGGATGAAGCGGCCCGGACTAACTTTACATGTCCTCGCACATGAGACCTGTTCCACGCTTGACGTGCAACTAGTTTTGCATAAGTGGCTAGCGGGTGTCTGTCTCTCCTACTATAGTCAAAATCTTATTTACAATGAGTTGCTAATAATTTGGTTATCATCGTTGTGTTTCCATGTTCGTAGGTAAGACCGGTTCTATCTTCGAAAGCCCTAAGACACGTAAAACTTGCAATGGATAAATTAGAAGCATCTATTTTAGATTCTTGTTGGGTTGGTGTCATGATATGGTAATGTTGTAAGTTGATGTATAATTGATACTCTTACAACACACCTAAACGTGTAAGTTCCATAGACCTTAGCCTTACACACAAAGGAATGATATAGATCATACCATGATGCACATGATAGTGATAGAGTTTAAGAACCATATCATTTCACTTTACATATGTGATGTTTGCATCTTATATTTCTTGTTTGGATTTTTAATAGAATTATAAGATGATCTCATTTAGATATCAAGATAAAAATGTGTTCTTCCATAAGTACGCACCGTTTTATGTTTCGTGCTTCAAGCATCACGTGATGATCGGGTGTACTTGAATCCAAGTTTGTACAACAGGTGTAAGATAGTTTTACACACACGAGTACTAAGGTTCTTACTAGGTGAGACTAGCATGTACATACATGGCCTCGAAACACGGACCAAAAGGTTAAGCATGAGTCATATGGTAGATATGATGCCCATATAGATGCTCGCCTTTGAAGCTACACCGACTCACGTGATGATCGTACTTGGTGTAGTGGATTTGGTTCATGTAATCACCAAATCAACTCGAGGGATGTTAGTTTTGAGTGGGAGTTCATTTGTAATTTGGATTAGTCGAACTCAATTGATCATAAACTAAAATCAAAGTGAATTTGCATAATTTGTTGTAGTCATTGGCATCCGTTTACTACCTTGCGCTTAGTTTAATTGAGATAATAGAACTATAGAATTCTGGATATCTACTTTACGAATTGGTATCGTATTGTTTTGAATGTCAATTTAAACTTTAGAAGTCCTATTGCAAACTTATACCAAACTCTATTTACTCCATGAAGTTTGATAAGTAGTATTAAACCAAGAGTAATAATTCCAGTGTTAGTATATAAAGTATCATGTTTACCTTCATGATTCTTGATATTCAAATATTATTCTAATATCGAGGTTATCTGGGAGCTAAAAGAATTGTTTCAGAAACCATCATGTGTGGAATATATTGTGATATCTGAATAAAGTTTATGGTTGCAATATGATAGAGTATAATTTGGCAAAATACATGTTATCATACTATATGAGAATTTGCGAAGGTTGGAGATGCTAGCCGTCCTAATCCCCCAAAAAGGTTTTGGGAACTGACATTATACTCAGGGTTTGTCTTATAGGATATAGTAGCTTGATCATGAAAGTTGTTATGATAAGGATGAATAGAAGATGTAGGTAAAATGTTTACTACACTAATAGATTACTAAAGAATGATTTTTTGAAAGAACGCCAAACATTTGATGATGGTGATCAACTTCAAAGTACAAGTCTGAAGGTATTAGTATTTGACTATACAAGATTTATACTATGTGTCATATGTATGGCGCCCTTGTTGATGTTGATAGATTCTTTGAAAAAACTAAAGGAAATTCTAAAAGAGAATCTATAAAATATTTGGCATAAAATAAAAGACTGGAAATGTCCAGCTAAGGTATATAGATGATATATATGTTATGGTTGTATTCTTTGCTTGTTAAACAATGTGGTTCTTGGGTATTGGATACCGAATTGGTTGGTGTGAAGTGTCATACAAGAACAACCTAATTCATGAACTGTAATGGCCTAAGTAACTAGCAAGAGAATTTGTGATGATGTTCATCGAAAACAAATAAAGTGTTATTGTGTTTCTCGTTAACATCAAAGCTTGCCTTCAAGATTTGTTTAAATAATTTTTATTTTGTTCTGATATTATGAGAACAATGGTTGTTCAAATAATTACCGTATTCCATAGAAGATGGATGGACTTTTACAAGTCTAGTTGGAGAAATAACATCCATAAAACTAATGCTAAAATGTCACAAGACAAACGATTGAAATATCACTTATGAAGTGACATCGTCGTTTAAATTATATTGGAAAGAAAACATGAAGAAACTCCATGTTGATGGATTTTTGGAGTCTTTGATTTTGATCAAATGATGCTTGTGAGACTTTTCTCGAGATAATTGAAACTCCGTTCATAGGCCAAAAGGGAACGGGTGACCAACTTATTGGAAATTTTGCATATTGATGTATATATTCAATTATATGTAGCCATGTGGGCTGGATCTTTTGACTTCATATGCTTTCTCCGAAAAATTGAGTGAATATATCTATATATTTACTTAATAAGGAAGAAGTATGAAACATTTGAAAATTGTTCAAACACTTTCAAGATGAAGTGGAAAATCATTGTAACGAGAAAATAAAGAGTTTATGATTTGATCATAAAGGATGATATTTGAGTTACCTGTTTCGCAAAACACCTAAGATATGAAGAATTGTTCCATGGATTTGCATTTCCCTATAAACCATAGGAGTATGGTATGTTCGAGAGATCAAATCGAACCTTGTTTTACATAGTAAGATCAAAGGTGTCATTTATAAAATTGCTATTATATTTGAAGGATTAAAGCTTTAAAGACTACCTCTTTTACACTGAAAAGGGCACCATCGTGATCCGTTGAAATGACACCATAAATGTTATTATTTGGGATAAAACCCGAGTTGTCTTTTCTTAAATTTTGGTATGCTATGCATAAGTAAAATTCTTACAACCAAAGTCGGATAAGCACGTCTTTGTAGGTTATCCCAAAGAATTTACTGGGTATTCCTCCATAACACTGAGGGCAAAAGAGTTTGTCGCTTGGAACGTCAAATTTCTTGAGAAGGATTTTTTCACGAAAAGTTATGTGGGAGGACAATAGAACTTTGATTAGGTTGATGAACCTAAGCAACATGTGCTAAGTAGTGCAGCGCCAGAAAGTGTTCCGGAGGTAGCTAAAATGCTCATGGATCCCATGATTACAAAGGTTATGATCTCGGAGATTAGAGTTCCTATTGAACCGTGTGGGTCAGTAAGAATCAAATAGTAATATTTGAAACAGAAGTCGTTATTGTTTTGACAATGATGAATCGACTGTATGCAAAGAAGCGATGATGGGCCCTAACTACATAAAATGACTAGAAGTCATAAAATCCATGACAGTATACATACACAAGAAATCAAGTTTCTGAACTTGGAAGACCCTCCGGAAAGGCGTGAAGCCTATCGGTCGTATTTGGATCTACAAAGAAATAGACATGGATTTTTGACATCTATGAAATAGTCAACATGTCAGAAAGGAGTTTACGACAATGTTCAAGGAGTTGACTATGACAAGATTTGATCTTTCATAGCGATATTTAGTCTTGACGGATTAATGTATCAACCACTACATATAATTTGATATATGGTAGTTGAACAAACAAAGCAATGTTCTTCTAATATAATGCTTACATAGGACATGTACATGACGTAGTCTGAAGGGTTTTGTTAATTCAAAGGATGTTAAAAGGGCGTGCAAACTTCAATGGTTGAAGTGAGCATAGCGGAGTTGGAATCTTCACCGTGATGAAAATGTTAAAAGAGTTTAATTTCATCGGAGACGATGAAGATGCTTGCATTTGCAAGAAATTAAGTGGGAGCGCTGAGACAAATTTCCAATACATTATGTAGAGGACATGTTGTTGATTGGAAATGATGTATCTTTTATTGACATGGATTAAGAATTTCATTAAGACTTGGGCAAAACCGGAATATTTGGCATCAATGTCTATATTGATAGATTGAAATGCTAATATGGTTGTGCTAGATGTACATATATGAGATATTGAAAGGGTTCAATATGGAAACAACGAGAAAGGTTCTTGCCGCATGGAAAGGGTTGAATCATGATTCAAGTGTATTGACACTTGGTAAGTGAAACAAGATTCAACTGTTTTGACACTTGGTGAGTGAAATCATAGGAATATTTTGATCAATAATATATACCATGATATGTACATATCATGATATGTCCTATGCTCTAAATGTTATGTGCATATACCAAAATGATTCATAAGATGATCATTGGACGATAGTAAAGATATTCTTATGAGTTCTGGAAGAACTAACAATATATCATGTATAAGTGACAAATAGTTAAAAGTAGTTCATTGTAAAGTGTTACATTGATACTAGTTTGTCACAAGATACAAATTAAATTTATCTCAATTTAAACTATGGGTAGCACAATGTAATGGAAAGGAGGTTCCATGATGGATTTAGATGCGTTCCAAAGTTGATACATTGTGACGAATACTACAACAAAAGGCTAAGTTATCAAACTAGGTGTTATAGTAGCAACAAAGGGGGGAATTTGGTTAAGAAGTTTGTTATCAAACTAGGTGTGGTTGACATTGGGCTAGTACTATGAAGATATATTGTGTGATAATTATATCAACATGTTTTAGCCCAAAGGAACTAAAGGTCTCACCAAAGGACTAAATTTATACAATGCCATCTCATTAGAGAATGAGTGATGCTTAGAGATGCAAAGACATGCAAATACACACGGACCTGAAAATGTAAGATCTAGAGAGTATATTAACCACTAGCAAACAGGTATATACAACACCAGAAAGTCATATGTGTTGAATGTACAAGTTTACAGACTAGATTATTGACTCTAGTGCAAGTGGGAGACTGAAGGGAATATGCCCGAGAGGAAATAATAAAGTGGTTGTTATCTTATTACTTGTTTATAATAAATGTTTATTTTACATGCTATAATTGTATTAATTGGAAACGTTAATACATGTGTGTTTAATAAACAAATAAAGGGTTCATAGTATGCCTCTCTTATAAACTAGCTCGTTGATTAACAAGATGATCAAGGTTTCTTGATCATGGACATTGGATGTTGTTAATAACGAGGTTAGAACATTAGTGAATGATGTGATGAACATTCATCCGAAGTATAGCATTACAATCAAAGTAATTTTGTTTATATTGCTATAACATCATATGAAGTAATCCTAGTCCTTAGACCATGAGATCATGTTAATAGCTAACACCGGAAGAGTACTTTGGTAACATCAAATGTCACACCATAACAAGGTGACTATAAAGGGGGGTTTGGGTACGCTGAAAGTGTTATGTTGAGGCTCATGGATCAAGAGTGGGATTTGTGCATCCCGATGATGGATAGATATACGCAGGGCCCTCTCGGTGATATCGCATTGAGATAGCTTGCAAGCAAGTGATGTGATCACTAGAATGTTATATCACAGGAACGAGAAAAGAGTGCATGTAGGTTACGAGATCAAACTAGGTATGGAGATACCGATGATCGAATCTCGGACATGTAATATATCGTGAGACAAAGGGATTTGGTTACAATGTTAAAGGTTCACACATCACTAGAGTCATCGTTGAATGTGTGGGAGTCAGTACGGATCTCCAGGTCTCGTTGCTGATTATTGATCGGAGAAAGGTCTCGATCATGTCTGCATTATTCATGAACCGTAGGGTGACACACTTAAGATATACCGACACGGTTTGGAGCAAATACGTTTCAGATAAAGATTTCAGAAAGCGATGGAATCATTTCACTAGAAATGGGAATTCTTTTGGGAGAAATTGTAGAAACTGGTTCTGCATGTGATATTGAAATGTTGTAGGGGGTTTTATGTGAATGTTTGTTAATTAAAGTACTTAAAAAAATTCTGAATAAAATAAATAAAAGAGTTTTATTAAATGAGAGCTTGCATTAAATTTGGTTGAAATTTAATGGAGGTGAGTGGAATTTTGAGTGGGAGGCTAATTATGTGAGTGGGAGCTCCACCCACATGAATGTGGAAGAGGTGGGGGCACCTCCATGGCCTCCGTCCAAGGGAGGGGCCTGCCCCCCCCCCCTCTCCCTATAAAAGGCCCCCACTCCCTCCTCTCATATCACACCTCCTCGTGAAGGATCTCTCTCCCCCTCTAGAAATTATTCCCCATGGTCTTGGAGTAGCGAGATACATGTTCCCGGTGGCTTTATCTAGATAGAAGTTGCTTCTTCCGCTGCTTTGCTGGAGCAAGGGATGGAGGTTGTCAGGGTACCAGACGTGTGTGCGATCATGGGGGCACCGCTGCTTTGCGGTGCTGGACTTGGTGGTGCTAGACTTGCTGGACATGCTGGTGCTAGACCTGCTGGACTCGCTGGACTTCATCATGATCTTGAGATCGGCAACTGTACAACTACATCAACCACGAAATCAGTTTCGTTAACAATGCTTTGTCGATCTTCAAGGGTATGTTCTCTATGGATGTATATCTGATACGTCGTAAACGTATCTATAATTTTTGATGCGCCATGCTTGTTTTGTATCAACTATCTTATGTTTTGTCTACACTTTGAGGCCTTTTTATACATTTTCTGGAACTAACCTATTAACAAGATGCCATAGTGCCAGTTGCCTGTTTTTTGCTGTTTTTGGTTTCAGAAAACCTCATAAAGAAATATTCTCAGAATTGTACAGGACAAAATCCAAAGTTCCTATTTTACTAGAAGACTCATGGAGCCAGAAGATGAGACGGAGAGGGGCCACGAGGGGCCCACACCACCTGGTGGCGCGGGCCCGGCTAGGCCACGCCAGGGGGTGGTGTGGCCGCCTCGGGCACCCAGCGACCTTGCCTCTTCGCCTATATATTCCTCCTGGGATGAAAACCCTAAGTACCAGATCAGAATTCCATGAAAAGTTCCGCAGCACCGCCGCCATCGAAGAGGAGATTCGGGGGACATAAGTCTCTGTTCCGGCACCCTGCCGGGATGGGGAAGTGCCCGCGGAGCCATCTCCATCGTTGTTTCTATTCCCATGATGAGGAGGGAGTAGTTCTCTGATGACCCACAAGTATAGGGGGTGTATCGCAGTATTTTCGAGGGAAGTGAAACCCAATTTATTGATTCGGCACAAGGGGAGCCAAAGAATATTTATAAGCCTTAACAACTGAGTTGTCAATTCAGCTGCACCTGGAAACAATCTTGCTCACAGCAGTTTATCAGTAGCAACAGTTTTGTAGTAGAAATAGTAAAGTAAAAACAATAGTAAAAGTAGAGACAGTAGTAACAATAACAGTAAACAGTAGGATTCGAGTGCGGTAGGCATAAGGATGGATGGACAGGCGTTGCATGGACAATACAATTCACATAGCAATCAGAACATAGGTCAATGGCAGAGAAATAAGATAAAGCATCCAAGTACTAGATAATCCTAGGCATGTGTTCCATATATAGTCATACGTGCTCGCAATGAGAACTTGCACAACATCTTTTGTCCTGTCAGCTTGTTTGTAGCAGGGCCTCAAGGGAACTACTCGCAATTAAGGTGCTCCTTTTAATAGAGCACTGGAGCAAAGCATTAACACTCCATGAACACATGTGATCCTCACATCAAAGCCATTCCCTCTGGTTATCCCGATTTCTGTCACTTCGGGGCCATTGGTTCCGGACAACAACGTGTGTATACAACTTGCAGGTAAGACCAAAAACAATACTATCATAATGAATCAATAACATGTTTAGATCTGAAATCATGGCACTCGGGCCCTAGTGAAAAGCATTAAGCATAACAAGTCGCAACAAAGTCATACAGAACTAATAGAAGATATTAGGCACCATGCCCTAACAATCTGATGCCATTACATGAACGATCTCATCTAATCCCTACCATCCCCATAGCCTACAGCGCGGGATTACTCACTCATAGATGGGGGAAACATGGATGGTCGATGGAGAAGCGATGGTGATGATGATGGCGATGATCTCCTCCAATTCCCCATCCCGGCATGGTGCCAAAATGGAGTTTCTGGTGCTGTTTCGTGGAATGTGGTGGTGGCAGCGGAGCGGAACTTCTTCTAGAAAAACGTCGAACCCCCTAGAGTTTTTAGGTTAGAAGGCTTCTTACAGGGGAAGAGGGAGACCGAAGGGGTGTCTGGGGCGGCCAGACCACCCCCTGGCGTGGCCTGGGCTAGCCCACGCGGCCAGGTGGTGTGGCCTAGGCCCAGCCCTCCTCCGTCTCGTATTCTGGCTCCGGGAGTCTTCTGGTGAAATAGGATTTTTGGCATATTTTCCGGGATTTTTCCTTATAGTTGATTTTCTGCACAAAAACTAGACACCAAGGCAATTCTGCAGAAAACAGCGTCAGTTCATGTTAGTTACATCCAAATCACACAAGTTTAGAGGAGAAACAACATCAAAAGTGTTCGAGAAAGTAGATACGTTTTGGACGTATCAACTCCCCCCAAGCTTAGCTTATTGGTTGTCCTCAAGCAATTCAGTTGAAAACTGAGTGCGATAAAAGAACTTTCATGAACACATTTGCTTCATATGATGTATATATTCTCAGCATGTGACCAACTACTTAGACAATTCATAATAACGAGTATGCAACTAAGTTTACTTAATAGGCATTGCAAGCTATGAAGAGATTCCAACTTAAAAATAATAAGTAGCATGAAGTATAAACATAAGCAACATTACAATGCTCATAATAAGGTATGATAAGGCACCTCTGAAGTTCAGGTGAAGACTAGAAGTAAAGATATCAAAGATACAAGCATCAAAGTCATAACACAAATAATCAAGTTTTGAGACAAGCATATTACACTAAGAATGACAACTATGCTCTCAAGAAGGTGCTCAAAGAATATGTGGAGACTCAACAAAGAAATAAAAAGGTTTTGAATAGTTTGAAAGGCTTCCAAATGCTGAAAGTATGATACCCATTAGCTTTGAGCTCTCATTGCCCCTATCATAAGCATCTTTAATATGGTTAAGGTGAAAATGAGGTCCAATCTAAGTTATATGCTTGACATACTATAAACCGGAAATCTCATGTCCCTTGAGTACGAGGGCTGCTCCTCATGCTACTCAACTTTAGTTACCTGTAAGTTCTTGTCATCGTAAATATGTGCGTATCATAGAGAACCTCCAACGGGGTACCCCTTGCCCGATGATACGGAAGAATCCCCATATCAAAATGACAAGGCAAGCAGACAATGAGTATCTCAACAATCTTCTTATTTACCATGGGAAAATGGTGCTTTTTCTCTCTTTCCTCTTTTCACATACCTATTTTTTTCTTTTTCTCAATAGCTATCTCTCTTCTTTTTTTATAAGAAGAATGCTTCATAGATATCATTATGGTTACGCTACAGGTTTCCACCATGACGACATGGATTAGACCGGCGGCCTAGGCGTTTCTCTAACACACATACATAACTCCATGGACTTACAAGCTCCCCTTTTATTTCACACCGACGACATCCGCAAACAAAAGAGCATGGTATCAATTGGGTATATATTTACAAGTGTTGAAAGCGTTCCACGTGATAGCACGGTTCTGCTAATCCCTAGCCTATAATTTGCAAGCATATAACTTTCATGGATAGTCACAATGGTTCAGGTTTATTAAGTGTAGGAAATAAAGTGTGCCATCAAGTTCGTGAGAGCTTTACTAACTAACTTTCTCATAACAATTAAACATTTTATTCGGAAGAAAACAAGGCATATTGAATATGCACGGAAGTAGCAAATGATGCTAATAGGTAGGTATGGTGGACACTGGCAATATTTGGGTTTAGGGAATTGGAAACACGAGTAAAACAAACTCAGTGAAAGTGAAGGCTAGCAATAGTAAGGGAGCGAAAAACGAGAGAGCAATAGCTGTCATAATCATGCTTGCAACAAAACAAGACTAATCATGGCATGAAAGTGATTCAAGACCCTCAAGGCAAAATAATTCATCAAGGCTTAACTGATATGTTTCAGTCATATGCATGCATGAGCATATGCCAAGTCAATTCAAATGAAACATTCAGAGGAGGATACCACAGTGTCATACCAAGTTATGAATAGAGTAATGCAAGCAAACATTCATGAGACATGCTACAAACTATTAGCAAGCTGGAACTAATCATATGAAAGCAAGAACTACTAAGCATCCATAAATAACATACACCCTATACGAACAGACTAAGCATGCCCACAATGATGAGTATATGTACAAAAATGAAAACAAATATAGTTCGTTACCAGCCTCTTACCACACCTCAAGTTGTCATTAATCATCATTATTGCTCTTCACTTGTGTGGCTTGAATAAAAATATGAAACTAATATCCACTGAGGACTGCTGAACCCTGCAACAAACTCACAAAGCCAAAGAAGAACAACAAATATTTTTGGTGTTTTCGATTTTTTAAAGCAAGAACCAAAAAGGAAAAACGAGCAAAGCAAAATATTTTTGGGTTATTTCGAATAGTTCAAACCTGTAACATCCCAAAATTTCATCTGAAAGCATCATCATTGCACTCATATCATCATGGCATGTTTTTGCATTGCATTTAGAATGTCCTCCAAAAATTTGGTGCAATTTTGGGCCATGGTTAGGAATTTATGAAAGTGGAACCAAAGAAAATGCTATATTACCTATTAAGTCCAAGTGAGTACTTTGGATTAAAATAGTAGGTAAATATGTTTTATAATACCCTAAAAACCTAGTTTGAGTTTTTACAAATTTTCACAAATTGGTTTGAATCAATTTGAACCATTAAATCAAAAGTTTTGGAGAAAACTGAATTAGAAAAAGAAAAGGAGGGAAATTCAAACAGCAGCAACTGCAGCATTCTGGCCCAACCTGGCCCATTAAGCCCACCTGGTGTTTCCCCTCTTTTCCCCTTTCTTACCTCGCCCCTGGCTACTCCCTCTCGCTGACGAGCTGGCCCCACGCCACGTCACCCCCACCCCGTCGTCTTCAACCGCACCGTCGAGCAGACCCCCCCTTCTCAGCCGTTTTCAAAACGATTGAATTTCGGCCGTTTCTCGCAATGATTATCCCTGATGAATGCTCCTACTTAATCCTCACACCCTCCTCATTATTTTCCCCCAGTCGCCACCCCCAGAGAGCCCCCAGGCTCCCCTAATTCCGAGCTCGAACCGCCGCAGTCCGACGAACTCCGGCGACGATTCCGGTGAGCCCAGGCCGCCCGGTGCCCTCCCCTTGGTCCCATCTATTTCCCCATCTCCTAGCGCACCTACTGACCAAGCCACGCGATTTCTTTTGTCCCAGGTCGACGACTCGGACAATTCCGGCGAACTCCCTCTGCCGCCACCGTCAGTCGCCTTCTCCGGCAAAGGTAGGTTTCTGCCGCCCCTTTTTGGTCTTTACTAGGTCGTGCAGACGCTTGCGCACCTCGCTGACCTCTTTGCCGATTGGTTTCAGCCCCAGGTCTTCGTCTTCGTCATTGAGCTATGAGTTCTGCCGGCGACCGCAACTCCGGCGAAGGATCCAGGCCAAGCCCGAGCACCCTCCCCGCACCGCAGTAACCTCCATCGAGACCGCCGCGACCTCCCTAACCTCTGGTACGTGTCCACGGTCCCCCAGCCCTCGTAGAGTCGCGAGAACCCCATCGGCCGACGCTCCGCCGCCGCGCGCCATCGTTAGCACCGCCAGACTCCGGCGAGATGCGTAGCAGCCGTTCGATCAGATCCTAGCAGTTAAGATTAGATCACTTAAACGAAGGGGTACGGCCGATCTGATCCGTCCAACGTCACTTAAATCTGACGGCTCGCAGCAGTCGATCCGGCCGAACCGGTATCAGCCAATAGGAAAACGCCACGTCGCTAGACTATTTCTGTTTAATTAGAAAATAGACTGATTAATTATTTAACTTGGAAATTCAATAACTTTTGTTCCGCAAATCAGAAAAATACAAATTTGGTGTCTATGGATTCAGAAAAATGAGACCTTTATTATGGAGGCATTGTTTCACACTTTTTCCTCTGGAAAAATGGAATTATAGACAGAACCTTTTTAGGAGTATTTTATTCACAAAAATTGTTCTATAGATTATTTTTGAGATTTTCTTATGCATTTAGATGAGGTATTCTATCCTCAGTACTGTAGACTTTGTAAATTATGGAGTTGTGATCATATCTTTGAATGTTGCATGCATTCATGTTTTTGTATTGTTTTATTGATTGAATTATTATTGTTGTATTGATCTTGTGTAGATTGTGTGGATTGTGAAGTTTGTTGCTGTGAGGAATGTACCTATTCCCCTAGCTACCAAGGCAAGTGATATTTCATCCCATGTCCTATTATTTTCACTATTGCACTAGTGATATTTTGGTAGATCTTGATATGATAGAATTATTCCTATATTGCTATACTATGCTATGCTATATAGATTATATCTTGGTAGTGTCCACTAGTCAAAGGACTTTGTATGCTAGAATGCTTAGCTATGCTAGTAGAATTTGTGGGTGGAAAATACATATCAAGATAATATGGAAATTGTATTATTTTTGTTTAACTAAGAAAACAACTATTATTAATGAAACACCTGGGTGGATTGGGACTTGCTTGGATTATGTTGAGTGGTTACTCAGGGGCCATGTCAGTGGTCAGCTGGTGTATCACACTTGTGGATGGCCACCCAGGAATAAAGAGATTGGAGACATTCTTGTCATGAAGCTTCCAGTGCAACCACATGGCATATGGGCTCTGCCTTGACCAACTAAGTTGCAAGAACTCAGCCAGGCGGACAGAGGGTGGTAGTGATGATAGGATGGAACGCGTCCGTGGTGGTCTGAGGGATTGTTTCTGAAAGGTCTTGTCTCGATGCATGTCGAGTCTTGTGGGGAAAGTGCACCACCTCTAGAGAGGGTAAAACTATGTACTTAGCCGTGTCCCCGGTTATGGACAACTTCTGAGCCTCAAGACAGTGAAGTAGTTCAATAATCTCCTCATCCAAATTTCTCTAAGTTAAAACTTGTGGGTGAACAGGGATAAAGGTTTAGTGATGTCTATCATTGGTACCTTATAGCTTGAATGAAAAACTTCTACAAAAACTATAAGTTAAACTATTTTAGCAAAGCCAGCCATAACCCCCTTAGCCATATATTCATGTAGTTGTTGGATTATACTAAGTAACTTTAGTATTACTTGCCAATACAATTCCAAATGTATTGACCCTTGTGGCTGTAACTTATTATGTTGCAGGTTACTCTGATGATGAGTAGGGTTGCGAGTCTACACTCGACATGCTTGCCTGTGGCACATGAAGACTAAGGACTCTATTATTATATGTTATGTGAACTTGTGTCTTAGCCTTGGGCTAAGTGAGTTGTAAGAACTATTATACTCCTGGATGTGCGATGTAATAATGACCTTTGTTTCTGTGTACTTGATCTTAAACTGTGGGTGCTAGCAATTCGATCCAGGGACTAGCACTGCAATCACAGGGATCTTACCTTATCATGGTGAGATCTTACAAAACCAAGCAAAAAGGGAAAAACGAACCAAGGCAAAAAGAAGAAGAAGCAAACCAAAGAGAAACAATACAAATATTTTTGGTCTTTTTGTGTTTTAGAAAACAAAAGCAAAGAAAGAATGAAAACTAAAAGGAGAACGAAACATGAATACACAAAGTACTGACGCAACATGATAAGGAGATGAGTGTGATGTAGGCATACCTCCCCCCAAGCTTAGGCTTTTGGCCTAAGTGGGTGTCAATCCCAAGCTGGCCACGATGAAGTGTCACCGTGGTATGACGAGGAGGTACCTTCGTCCTGGTGCGAGCTCGAGTATGTCCCTTCGTAGTGCGTAGAGTAATCGTAGGAGGGCACATCCTCCTGGTGTTGCTCGTGGAAAACCTAGCAAGCGAAGCTGCTCGTCCACCTCCTCCTTAGAGCGTGACCATGGTCTCCTGTGAACACTAAACAAAGAAGACTGCGGCAAAGGGATCTCCCTCTCATCCCCGTTAGTAAACAGCATCCTATATACTAGACTGTCTAAATCAGAATCAGCAATGACAAAGTGCTGAGTTTTCATAGCAACAAGGTCAAGCCTTTGTGGTGCTAATATAGTATCATTGGGGTCCACTGAAAGCCCTAATGCATCGACCATATGTGAGGCAATGATGCCCCCATAGATAGGCCCCCTAGTAGCTAGGTGGCTAGCAATAAGCGAGCCAAGGTTGTACCGAGTGTCATTGTTAAGCACAGCAACAAGGAAGGCTAAATGATAGTTGGAGATATTACTCGTATTCTCCCTACCAAGAACGCTAGTAGCAAGATAATATGCAAAGTATCTAAGTGCAGGGAGTTAGATGTTTCTTATCTTTCCGCGCTGAGCCACGCGGTCATCATCATTGGTCACCCCTCGGTAAAGCTCCAGCAAATTAGCAGGTCGCCCTTGAATCTTCTTCACGATCCCTGTCATACTCACACCTACAATACTGCCAAATCTTTCCAATGGCATGGTAAAGGGAAGATTATAAATTTTGAAAGAGACAGTCGACTGATAGGGCGTGTTAGTAAACACAAAGCTCTCAACAAAAGTCTTGGTGAGCATAGCGTATTGCTCACTCTCATCTTGCATATATGAGGTCAAACCAACCCTCTGAATCAGTAGCAAAAAATCATCAAGAATCCCTGCAGCTTGCAAGAAAGTAAAACAAGGAAAAGTAGATGGCTGAGCATCCCCATCATCCCCTTCATTACCAATACGAGTTGTAATGAGATCTTCGTTGTATGATGGCCTAAACTGAGAGGCTGATCTTGAGGGTCTCGACCTCCTAGGTGCATCCCTCTCAAATATCTCTCCAAAGGTATGGTTGTTCATGCTTGATATTCTGAAATTTAAACACCTATTAAACAAGTGATTACAAAGTGAATATAATGGAGGGCACTACTCATAGGGACTTGTAAGAGGCCTAAACATGCATCAAATCTATATCTCTAAGCATCAAACAAGCTTACAAGCTCTCATAACCTGTCACCTACAGCAGAAAAATACTCAAGATATAATCCACTAAACACAAATCTACTTGGACAAGCGGAGGAGTCACATACCGGAGAACAAATGCTCCAAATTTCAGCAACAAAGATGGGCTGAGCAAGGAGATCGAAAAATCGAGGGCAGGCACAGCAAGAACGCGATTTTGAGCAATGAACTGGAGTTTGCTTGGGAGAGAGAAGACAGTGGCAAGTGAGAGAGTGAGTGGAGGGCTAGGGGTGGCCCACACCATGGCATGGCGCCACCCAGGGCAGGCCGCGCCACCAGGTGGTGTGCCTGCCTGGTGGCCTCCTGATACCTTCCAGGTACTCCTCTGCCCCTTTTTTCATGTAAAAAATTAATATGAATTTTCTAGAATTTTTCGAGACACTTTATTTTTGGGCAATTTTCAGGTATAGATGAATGATTTTCTGACAGAAAGAGATTTTTTTGGAAATGATGCAATGACAAAACAAGGTTAGAACTACAGAAGTTCTAAGACACTCTAACATGCAAACAACTAACAACAAAGAAAACTAAACAAAAGCAAAACTAAAATGGATAGAATAAGAGTAAATAGAGGTAATCACGGTGAAAACATTGTTTCATTCAATGAAATCCTTTTGTTAACAAGGTTGATCAGGTCTTGTTACCAAAACAATTTGATATGAGAAAAAACTTTGTATTCCACTAATGATTATGTTGCATCAACCTTGACAGCAATGGTCCCAATCACAATAGTTTCAATTTTTTCTCTTGGTATGGGACAATATATCTCTCCAACTTGAATGCCCTCAACATGTTCAATTGAATTCAAACCATTAGTCCTTTAAATCTTCTTGGGGAAATAGACAGTATGTTCCTTGTCATTAACATTAAAGGTCACCTTTCCTTGATTACAATTAATAACAGCTCCTGAAGTATTAAGAAAAGGTCTCCCAAGAGTAATAGACATATTATCATCTTCAGGCATTTCAAGCACAACAAAATGAGTTAATATCAAGAAATTATGAGCCACTTGAATAGGTACATCCTCGCATATACCAACAGGAATAGTGGTAGATTTATCAGCCATTTGCAAAGATATATCAGTTGGTATTAATTTTTCTAGTTGAAGCCTCTTATAGAGAGAGAAAGGCATAACACTAACTCCAGCTCCCAAATCACACAAAGTAGTTCTAACATAACTATCCTTAATAGAACAAGGGATAGTTGGAATCCCTGGGTCTCCAAGTTTCTTTGGAACCTTACCATTAAAGGAATAATTAGCAAGCAAAGTAGAAATTTCTTCATTAGGGATCTTCCTTTTATTCGAGACAGTATCCTTCATATACTTTGAGTAAGGAGGCAATTTAATAGCATCAGCCAAAGGAATTTGCAAGAATAAAGGTTTCATCCACTCACAAAACTCATTATAGTGTTCTTCTTCCTTTGTCTTATGTTTCTTATCAGGGAAAGGCATAGGTTTTTGGACCCAAGGTTCTCTTTCACTACCATGTATCTTAGCAACAAAATCTTCTTCAGTGTATTTAGTATTCTTAGTGTGCTTTTTAGGTTCTTCTTCAACTTTTTCTTCATTTGGAACATCATTTTATTCATTACCACTTTCAGGATCTATTAGGATCTATAGCAGGTTCAGAGGGTTCTACAATAGTTTTATGTTTCTTTTTCCTTTTCTTACGAGTAGAGCCACTATTTTCAGCTTATTGAGAATCCTGCTCAATACTTTTGGGATGCCCCTCAGGATATTGAGGATCCTAGGTAGCAAGTTTTTCATAAGCATGTTTTTCTTTAGCAGCGTTAACTAGCAAGTATTTTTGCACTTTAATGAGTTGATCTATTTGAGTTTGAACCATTTGAAAGTGTTTAACAATCATTTTAACATCATTAGAGGTTCTTTCCACAATATCTTTTAACTCAACAATAGCTCTAGTGTTTTCCATTAGATGATTTTCCACCCTTTTATTAAAATTATCTTCCTTAACAATAAGATATCAAATTCTTCTAAGCATTGATCAGGAGGTTTAGAGTAGGGGATATCACCTTCATCAAAGTGTTGGAGAGAGTGTACCTCAATAGTGGATGAGTAGGAGATAGGCTTACATAATTATTTTATAGGAGGTAAATTCTTGACATCTGCAGCTTTAATTCCCTTCTCCTTAAGACATTTCTTAGCTTCCTTCATCACTTCATCATTTAATTCAATAACTCCCCTCTTCTTTGATGTTGGAATAGGCACATGAATAGTTGGTGCAGGTATAATTACTTCAGGTATAGCTGGTTCAGGAGGATTCCAATCCTCGTAGTTCTTACTTATTTTAGCCATTAATTCCTCAGCTTCCTTTGGAGTCCTATTCTTGAAAACACAATCAACACAACTATCTAGGTATGTCCTAGATTCTTTAGTTAGGCCATTATAAAATATATCAAGAAGCTCATTCTTAGGTAATGGACTTCCAGCCTGTGCATGAATCAAAGCACAAAACCTTGCCCAGGATTCAGGCAATATCTCTTTTTCTCCCTGTTTAAAATCAAAAAGTTCCTGCAAAATAGCATGTCTAGCACTAGGAGGAAAATATTTCTGCAGGAAAGTATTAATCAAGCAATCAGGGCTATCAATAGATCCAGGAGGTAAATTACTAAACCAGCTTTTAGCTTCTCCTTTCAGTGAAAAAGGGAAAATCTTAGCAACAAAGTAAGTACGCATCTTAATATCATCAGAAAACAAGCCACTCATGGTAGAAAGTTCATTCATATGTGCTACCGCACTTTCATTCTTAGTCCCACAAAAAGGTTCTTTCTCAACAATAGCTATGTAGGATAGATCGAGAGAGAAATCATAATCTTTATCTTTAATGTTTATGGGAGAAGCAGAAAACTTAGCAATAGGAGACAATTTGGGTCTAATAGTACGCCTCTCAAGGAGACTCTTAGCAGCGCTCCTATCATGGGTGTTTTTACAATCTTTAATAAATTCATGGGTCATCTCAGCATAACCATCTTCAATATCATAAATCTCACTAGACTCAAGTGAACTAACAGGTGTAGTTGCGTCTTCATTAGGAGTTTCAGTATTTCTAGCTATAGTTCTAGCAATCGTAGCATCTAGGAAAGGACCTAGTGAACCACTCTTATCAAGCACAGTAGAAGCAGCATCATAAGCATCAAAAGTTTCAGATTCAGCAGTGGTAGCAGTGCGTGTAGCATGTGTATGTGGTGGTGTAACGAGCTTACTCATAACAGATGGTGAATCAAGAGCAACATAGGTGTTCCGAACCGTACCTCTTCTTGTAGTGGATGGTGAAATAGGAACATTTCCATCACGGGACTTAACCATGATGGATGGATAGCAACGAACAATAGAGAATCCAAGTGAACTTAATAAATAAAGTTATGCTCCCCGGCAACGGTGCCAGAAAATAGTCTTGATGACCCACAAGTATAGGGGGTGTATCGCAGTATTTTCGAGGGAAGTGAAACCCAATTTATTGATTTGACACAAGGGGAGCCAAATAATATTTATAAGCCTTAACAACTGAGTTGTCAATTCAGCTGCACCTAGAAACAATCTTGCTCACAGCAGTTTATCAGTAGCAACAGTTTTGTAGTAGAAATAGTAAAGTAACAGCAGTAATAAAAGTAAAGACAGTAGTAACAATAGAAGTAAACAGTAGGATTCGAGTGCGGTAGGCATAGGGATGGATGGACAGGCGTTGCATGGACAAGACAATTCACCTAGCAATCAGAAATAGGGCAATTGCAGATAAATAAGATAACGCATCCAAGTACTAGATAATCCTAGGCATGTCTTCCATATATAGTCATACGTGCTCGCAATGAGAACTAGCACAACATATTTTGTCCTGACAGCCCATTTGCAGTGGGGCCTCAAGAGAACTACTGGCAATTAAGGTGCTCCTTTTAATAGAGCACCAGAGCAAAGCATTAACACCCCGTGAACACATGTGACCCTCACATCAAAGCCATTCTCTCCGGTTATCCCGATTTATGTCACTTCGTGGCCATTTGCTCCAGACAACAACGTGTGTATACAACTTGCAGGTAAGACCAAAAACAATACTATCATAATGAATCAATAACATGTTCAGATCTAAAATCATGGCACTCGGGCCCTAGTGACAAGCATTAAGCATAACAAGTCACACCAAAGTCATAAAGAACTAATAGAAGATACTAGGCACCATGCCCTAACAATCTGATGCCATTACATGAATGATCTCATCCAATCCCTACCATCCCCATAGCCTACAGCAGGGGATTACTCACTCATAGATGGGGGAAACATGGATGGTCGATGGAGAAGCGATGGTGGTGATGATGGCAATGATCTCCTCCAATTCCCCGTCGCGACAGGGTGCCAGAACGGAGTTTCTGGTGCTGTTTCGTGGAATCTGGTGGTGGTGGTGGAGCGGAACTCCTTTTGGAAAAACGTCGACCCCCCCCCCTAGAGTTTTTAGGTCAGAAGGCTTCTTATAGGCGAAGAGGGAGACCGAGGGGGTGTCTGGGGCGGCCAGACCACCCCCTAGCGTGGCCTAGGCTAGCCCGCGTGGCCAGGTGGTGTGGCCTGGGGCCAACCCTCCTCCGTCTCGTATTCTGGCTCCGGGAGTCTTCTGGTGAAATAGGATTTTTGGCATATTTTCCAGGATTTTTCCTGATAGTTGATTTTCTACACAAAAACTAGACACCAAGGCAATTCTGCTGAAAATAGCGTCAGTCCCTGTTAGTTACATCCAATTCACACAAGTTTAGAGGAGAAACAACAGAAAAAGTGTTCGGGAAAGTAGATACGTTTTGGACGTATCATTCTCTCTCGAGGCTAAGGGCTCTACCGGTAGCTATGTGTCCATCTCTCTCTGTATGCATGATCTTATTGAGATCATGAGCTTTGTAATCTAGGATCTATTCTGCTACTAAAGTGCTTAAATAAATGTCTGCTTATCCCCCCGTGTGTGAAGTTGACAGTGTGCACACCGTGTGGCACTTTGTCTAAGGTTACATAAATACTTATCATGAGTATAATTTGAGTTGGATGTCTCTATGCGATTGTGGTGTTTGTTGGAACCATCTAGCGCTCAAGGTGATAGTAAGGGGTTATCTAGATGGGGAATGTGAACTTTAAGGTGTGTTGTTATAGCCCTACATCGTCAAACAGGAGAGTAGTTCAGGATAGAATAATGAAGAGAAGATATTTATATGAGAGTGTCCACTAGTGAAAGTATGATCCCTAGTCCTTGTTTCTAAGCATTGAAACGCCATTTACAATCAGTTATGTTACATGTTTTCTTGCTGCCACTCTTATTTCACATTGCAATTACCACTTATAATCATCCATATTACTTGTATTTCACTATCTCTTCACCGAACTAGTGCACCTATACACCTGGCAAGTGTATTGGGTGTGTTGGGGACACAAGAGACTTCTTGTATCTTGATTGCAGGGTTGCTTGAGAGGGATACCTTTGACCAATTCCTCCCTGAGTTCGATAAACTTGGGTGATCCACTTAAGGGAAACTTGCTTCTGCTCTAGAAACCTCTGCACTTGGAGGCCCAACACTGTCTACAAGAATAGAAGCATGCATAGAGATCAAGCTATTTTCTGGCGCCGTTGCCAGTGAGGTAAGGTAAAAGGTACTCACATCCTCTGGCTACTAAGCTATCTTCTAGTACGGTTGCTGGTGTGTGAGTGCTCGAAGTTATTCCTTTAGATTCTGCAATTATATCTTTTTGTTTCTTGTTTTTATTTTCACTAGTTAGGCTTAATGGAAAACAACGACAAAATTGGAGAGCTTTATAGTATTTATCTTGAGTTAGGACATGAAGTGTTTGAAGAGAAAATTAAAAAACCTATGGAACTTTATTGGCATGCTAATAGCAATGTTATTAGTATGAATTCTTTGAACACCATTATTACTAATGCTATGGAAAAGTCTAAGTTTGGGGAAGCTGGTTTTCATGAGCATGATATTTTTAGTTCCCCAAGCATGGAGGAGAAAATTTACTTTGATGATACTATACCTCCAATATATGATGATTACAATGATGAATATGATACTTTAAGTCCACCTACTATTGAGGAGAAAGTTAATTATGATTACAATATGCCTCCTATATTTGATGATTATGGTGATGAGAATAATAATGATAGCTATTTTGTTGAATTTGCTCCCACTAGAATTAATAAGAATGACTATATTTATGTGGGGAGTATTAATTATTTTATGCAGGTGGCTCATGATAAGAATGTTTTATGTGTTAGTTATATTGTTAATTGTATTCATGATTCTATTGAAAGTTATTATGAGAGAGGGAAACATGGTTTTATGTATCTCAATAATATTAAGTTTCCCTTCTTTATGTTGAAATTTTTGAAGTTGCACTTGTTTTGCTTTCCTATGCTTGTTGCTTTGTGATTTCATGACTTGTTTCTATACAAGATTATTTTTCATAGAAAGTGGGTTAGACTTAAATTTGTTCCATATTTGCTTCTTGATGCTCACTTTTACTTCAATTCATATTTCTTATGTGAGCATCATCAAAATTATCATGCCTATCTTAATGGCTATAAAGAAAGAGCTTTTGGGAGACAACCCATTATATTTTTACTTTCAGTTTATTTTTGGTTTGTTGAGTCTTGGAAGTTATTGCCTCTGTAATAACCTCTGCTTATCCTTTGTGTGTGGTTTTTGTGCTAAGTATAACCTCTAATGAGAGGGAAATAAGACTTAGGAAAGTTGTTGTCCCGAAAAAGATTTATGTGCGTCACTGTAAAAAATCGTGAAAAAGCTCAGTACATCGGATTGAGCTGTAATTTTTTATGATTATTCCCCAGGTTATTACCCAACACTTTACGATTTGAGCAACAGAATATTTTCGAAAAAATCAGTCTTTACCTGGTGGTCTGTTTTGACAGATTTCTGCCATTATTTGCATTTGCCTCTTAATCTCTTTCTCTTTGAGTTCTCTTTAATCATTTGAGCTTTTAGAAGGAATTGCTACAGTAGCTTGTGTTTTAATGGAAGTTTTACTTGTGTTGAAGCTAAACCCAAAGACTTATTATCTTGAGTACACTAATGTTGCTAATGAAGATTGTGTGAAGTTTTGTATGAAGGAAATTTTCAAGTGTACGGAAGAATAATGTGGTGAGATGAAGTATGGACAAAATCTCAAGCTTGGGGATGCCACCCGTGTCACCCCAAGAAATATTCAAGACTTACAAGCGTCAAAGCTTGGGGATGGCCAAGGCATCCCCTTCTTCATCAATAATCGCAGGTCTTCTTTCAAGACACTTTATTTTTATTATCTTATGCACTATGTGTTGTTCTTGGAGCGTCTTTGTTTTGTTTTGTTTGGTTTGGTTTGCTTAAATAAGTTGGTTGTATCCCAACACACTTATTTTGGAGAGAAACACACCCCGTTATTCATTGCCTAGAACACTTTGTTTTTCACTCTTATTGTTTTGCGAGTGTTTTCCTTTGCTAGCACTACGTTTAGCTTTAGTTTTTGATTGGTATTGGAAAAGACTAGGAAGTTTCATGCTTATAGTGGTACAAAAGGAAGCTTGTTTTGACTGTGAGTTAGACTTTATCATGCCATGTTTGATATTGCTTTGACTTTATGCTTAGTGATTATTGTTGTAGGATGACTTGTTACAAACAATTGAGATTGCTTAATGTGCCTTGAAAGAATCATGCATTGTTTTAGCATACAAAAGCATAATATTGTGGTATTCTCATTTGATGCTTTATTTGGATTGACTTGGCGCATGCTCACACCATGTTAAGACTATACCAGTCACCATAGCCTCTATGATCATTTAGTTTTCGACTTGTAATATTGCTTTATGCTTTAATTAATAATGTTTTGTCGCTTTGCGTGATTATGGCCATTATTGCTCTCTTAGTTGGTCGCTCCCAGTCTTTTGCTAGCCTCCGCATGTACCAAGTATGAGTTCCACTCATGCATCCAACTGTAAATAAAACCAAGTTATTCCAAAGAGTCCACCATACCTACCTATTAGCATTATTGTTATTCCAAGTATATTCATGTTTTTATCTACCTTCCGAATTAAACTTGTTATGTGAAAATTAGTGATTAAAGCTCTCACAAACTTGATGGCACACTTTACTTTCTTGCACTTAATAAACTTGAACCATTGTGCACATCTATGTTCCATATATGGTTGCGCTTTGTAAGTTGTGAATTAGCAGAACCATGTTATCATGGGGAATGTTTTCAATATTGCACTTTATTTAGTTGATATCATGTTATTTTGCTTATGGATCCCGACGGTGTGAAATAAAAGGGGAGCTTGTAAGCTCATGGAGTTTTTATATGTGTTAGAGAAACACCTGGGCGGCTAGCCAAAGCCATGCCTAATCATGGTGGAAACTTGCAACATAACCATAGTGAGCAATCTGTGAAGCATCCTCAATAAAAAAACCTATGCAAATAGGAAATAAAAACCTATGCAAATAGGAAATAAAAGGATCGCTGAGATGCTCATTGTATGTTGCCTTGTCATTTTGATATGGGAAAACTCCTATATCATGGGGCAAGGGGTACCCTGTTGGCGGTTCTCTATGATACACATGTACTTACAATGACAAGAACTTACTCGTGACAAAAGTTGAGTAGCATGAGGTTCGGTACTCGTAAGCAGGGGGCATGAGATTTTCAACTTATAACTTGTCAGACATATCCTCATATTTGTTCACTTTAACCTTAATCACCTAATGATGCTTATGATAGGGGCAATGAGAGCTGAAAGCTAATAAGTACCATAATTTTTGGAAGCTGTTTATGAAACTTGAATCCCTGCTTCCTTCTATGAAGGGCCTTTCTTTTATGTTTATGTTGAGTCTCCATCTTCTATCTTTATGCACCTATTGAGAGAGCATAGTGATCATTCTTAGTTAAATGTGCATTGTCCCAAAACTTGTTGATTGATTCATAACTTTGATATTTCTTGTTCTTAAACTATTTCCATTAGTCACCTTTATGAACTTTGAAGGTGTCCTATGCATTTATGTTTTCTATATGTGAAACAAACAAACGTATTTCAAAGTATTGTTATTCATTAATCTTTTGTTTGTACCTTTTGATGTTACAACATAGTTACTACGTCTTATTGTTAGAACTATATCTTTCATATCTATGTTAGAGTACTATGATCCCAGCTATCAATGTTTTACAAATACCTTGATCAAGATTATGATGGTGCATGTCACCTAAAAAATTATTCTTTTTTATCACTTACCTACTCGAGGATGAGTAGGAGTTAAGCTTGGGGATGTTGATACATCGTAAACGTATATATAATTTTTGATGCTCCATGCTTGTTTTGTATCAACTATCTTATGTTTTGTCTACACTTTGAGGCATTTTCATACATTTTTTTGGAACTAACCTACTAACAAGATGTCGCAGTTCCAATTGCCTGTTTTCTGCTGTTTTTGGTTTCAGAAAATCTCATAAAGAAATATTCTCGGAATTGGACGGGAGAAAATCCAAAGTTCCTATCTTACTAGAAGACTCACGGAGCCATAAGACGAGACGGAGAGGGGCCACAAGGGGCCCACTCCACCTGGTGGCGCGGGCCAGGCTAGGCCACGCTAGGGGGTGGTGTGGCCGCCTCGAGCGCCCACCAACCTTGCCTCTTTGCCTATATATTACCCCCAGGGCGAAGACCCTAAGTACCCGATCAGAATTCCACGAAAAGTTCTGCAGCGCCGCTGCCACCGAAGAGGAGATTCGAGGAACAGAATTCTTTGTTCCGGCACCCTGCCGGGACGGGGAAGTGCCCCCGGAACCATCTCCATCGCCGTTGCTAACTCCCATGATGAGGAGGGAGTAGTTCTCTCTCGAGGCTAAGGGCTCTACCGGTAGCTATGTGTTCATCTCTCTCTATGCGTGATCTTATTGAGATCATGAGCTTTGTAATCTAGGATCTATTCTGCTACTCAAGTGCTTTAATTAATCTTGCTTATCTCCACGTGTGTGAAGTTGACAATGTGCACACCGTGTGGCACTTTGGCTAAGGTTACATAAATACTTATCATGAGTATAATTTGAGTTGGATGTCTCTATGAGATTGTGGTATTTGTTGGAACCATCTAGCGCTCAAGGTGATAGTGAGGGGTTATCTAGATGGGGAATGTGAACTTTAAGGTGTGTTGTTATAGCCCGACATCGTCCAACCGGAGAGTAGTTCTGGATAGAATAATGAAGAGAAGATATTTATATGAGAGTGTCCACTAGTGAAAGTATGATCCCTAGGCCTTGTTTCTAAGCATTGAAACACCATTTACAATCAGTTATGTTACATGTTTGCTTGCTGCCACTCTTATTTCAGATTGCAGTTACCACTTATAATCATCCATATTACTTGTATTTCACTATCTCTTCACCGAACTAGTGCACCTATACACCTGACAAGTGTATTGGGTGTGTTGGGGACACAAGAGACTTCTTGTATCTTGATTGCAGGGTTTCTTGAGAGGGATACCTTTGACCACTTCCTCCTTGAGTTCGATAAACCTTGGGTGATCCACTTAAGGGAAACTTGCTGATGTTCTACATACTTCTGCACTTGGAGGCCCAACACTGTCTACAAGAATAGAAGGGTGCGTAGACATCAATATAGACCCGTTGATTGTATCTAGGTAGATAGATCTTGGTGCTTAGATGTTCACATCGTAGCAAAATGTTTGTTTTCTAGGCTGCGAACCCAACAAAACTTGCCCCTGCCTGTGTTGTTATACTTAGGCATACAAGATGATAAGAACAATTTACTAATCTGCCCCTGATTTGATTTAATCTATATGATGTGCTAGCAATGCACTTCATTGCCAAACTGAGAGCACAACTAACTCACAACCCCTCCTTTCTTTTCTCTTGTCTTTTTGTGTTTGTTTTTGTAGGAATTGGAGATCAAGAAGATACAGAAACGAAGGAATAATTTGGTAGTTAGTTTAGGACTCTTTTCAATTTGTTATAATATTATTTTTTATTCTTTGTGATTTATTCCTATATTGTAAAGACAATGTAATTTTATTTATTCTTAATTAATAAAGTTTAATTTTATCTCCTTATGGAGACTTGTGATTATTTGTACTTGTTATTTCTTAAATTCAGACTTGAAGAATATAATCTTTCATTTATCATATTATACCTTTATTATAAAAGCAATGTAATATATATTCATATAAAGATCACTTTTATTATATTCTTGCAATTTCTATTTACTTATTTCTATTTACTTTGCTTTTAGTATTGAATTATAAATACATTACAATTATTTGTATATTATAGGAATTCATTTATTTAGTTATGTTGAAATTCAATTTCATTTACTAATTCCTTTCAAACTCTATTTGAATTCAAACATAACTTTTGAATGTTCAAATTTGAAAGGCTTTCCCCTCTAAAACAAAGATATCATAGAAGTCATGTCGAAATCTGTCGCACTTGCCCAGATGCTTCCATTAGAACAAGAGAGATCTTGATCCCTCTATATCTTCTTTAGTTTTGCGCGAAAATTCCCCAAAGTTTCTTATGCATGAATGCATATATGTCATATCTATTTCTAGGTGCTAATCCTGGGATCTCACACCATCGGTGTACAAGGCCTATGTTTTCGAATGCATGAGCGTAGTTGTCAAGACCCTCTCCAAGGTGTTCTTCCCTCTTCGGTTGGGATTGAAGGGAGCATGTTGACCGATCTTTTCTTGCGAGGATTCTATTGGACCGGTGGCCACTGACGGGAGCAATTGGCCTTGTATTGTGTCGTGTTTGCGTGTGTTCATCGTGTTCTTCATGAGGTGTGTGTTATCTTCCGCTACCCCTATCCTTTCCCCTCGGTTTCCCATCGATTTTACCACGAGATCCGTGAAGATCGGGCCACCCTTGAGATTCACCCTTATCATCTGGTATCAGTAGCTTTTGGTTGCCAAAGATTTCTCATCGACTTGGTTTTTTCCCCATAAATTCGAAAATTCCACCAAAAATAGCCCCAATTCGTGTTTTGGATTGATCCGTGATTTAACTGAGTTTTGGTAGGTTTTGACCAGTGGATTACTTGCTAAACTTGTTGATCTACCTTCCCCTTCTTTTCCATAGCCTAATTCCTTGTTCCCCCATCAATTTGAGGTTTTTGTTCGATTTTTTCCATCCAAAACATGTCCTGGACGTGTTCTTGACGTCCTGAAATCAACTGTACCGGAGTCTCTAGGGTTAGTGAGCTCAGACCGGAGTCTCTGCCCCCCTGCAGACAGAAAATCAGTTTCATGGTTTTGAGCATAACGTTTGCATTCAAACTCGGATTTTATTGTTCTTTAGCTCGTTTTGAAGAAGACAAGGAGCTCTACGTCATCATCAAGGTTTTTCATGCTATCTACTCCATCCAAATTCCGTGAGTAAGGCGGAATCCAACAATAAAGGGTAAAGATCGTCGATGAAAGGTACAAACATTCCGCGACTTCTTCCCACTTGCATTCGTGAACTACACTATCTTTGCGACCAACAAATACCTATTGAGACTAGTTCCTCCTATGATTGCTTAGGCTATGCAAATTTGATACCTTGTAGAATTCCGAGCAAAAGTTGTAGCGTGCTATCTCATATAGTTATCTTGTATAGTTATTGGCACAAGGAAGAGGTAAGTGAAAAAGAAAAGAAAAAGAGTGAAAACGTAGAAAAAGGAAAAGAAGAAAAAGAAACAAACAAGTGCCTCACAGAATAGGAAGCGCAAGCTCGATGAATATCATGTAGGTGGTACTTATTGTGCATATCTTGTAGCCCACCAATTTATTGTAATCGAACTAGCGTCTTTCCTTGCACTTGTGTGACATGAGCTTATAGTCTTCGCTAGGTAATCTTTTGGTTCTAAGCTCACTTCCTCCATTGCACAAGTCCCGTTTATCCCACCGTGTGCATTTCCTTGAACATATTTCCTATATCTTCTAGATTGATTTTTTTGCTTTGTGATCACTGTGGTTTTTTACTTGCCATTACAATATCTTGATTTCAGATTATTTCTTTGACATGCCACTTTCCATACATATCCACCATAAGCTTTGTGTGTGTATGTTTTTAGTAGCTAGTTGGTTTTGGTGTTCCGCGCGAACTTCACTTTACTTGGTTTTTATTGCTATCAAGTGTGGCCACTTGCATGATACTATCTTCCAAGGTAAACTAAGGTTTGACGTTGTTTCTCTAAAACCCACTACCACTTACATATACACCACTTGGTCTTGTGAATCATGTCTAGGGACTCCGGAACCAAGGATGATTTCTATGAAGAATCCACGATGAGACACCATGCCTATGTCTCCACAAGCATGGATGACATGATGGAGCACTACACCAACAATGGATCGACATGCTTGGGTGATATGGAGTACTACAACAACAATGACTCCCCAAGCATGGATGACTTCAAGAATGACAACGATGAGCTCCTCAAGTCCCACTGACCAAGATGGAGCCTACATCTCGAGAGCGCCAAGGTCCACCATAGAATGGACAAGTTCGAAGCACCCACAACAACTTCAAGAAGGACATGGATGACGACTTCACCAAAACCATGGGCATGATCGCCAAGACTAATTATGCTTAGCGCTAATTACAACGCCTCAACAAGAAGAGTGCCAAGGAAAAGGATCATCATCGCGAGCGTCATGTGGATGACCAAGTGCGACACCTACATAAACATTCAACAAGGAACGCCAATGACCTCCGTCGACACCATCATATGGTACCTTCCACCACTAGTTCCACCACCAAAATGGCACCAAGCGCAAGCCTTCTTCCACGCCATCAAGCTTCAACGACCAAACTTCAAGCACATGATGAAACAATAACAAGGAACCTAAGGCATCTTCGCCTAGAGCGCTACCTAAATGACAATGAAGCAACCCTTCTTCCACGCTACCAAGCTTCAGTGTCCAAACTTGATGTCCTAGATGACACATGCAACTTCATGGATGAAGAGAACGAAGACCTCTACTTCTCCAAGTTGAATGTGTACTCCAAGAGGATGACTACAAAAGCCAAGGTGGTCATGGAAAAGGATGCTCCAAGTGAAGAGTCTACACTTCAAGATGGAGGAAGCCATAGCCACATATGTGATGAAGTCAATCCGAGCACCACTCTCGACAACAACATGATCCTACTTCCACCAATACTACAACATGGCGACAAGCAGTCGAGCATGGGATTTTCCCTTTGGCCATGTAGGAGAGCGATGCCCATCTTATGGAAGCCAACCTGGAAGGCAATAGAGTTGATAATGGTGAGCATGAGATTTTACCTTCACCAAAGGAGGCGCATGGAGTTAAGAAAATCAAGCCTATCCATATATGCTTGAGTGATAATGTGGTACCAATCCCATGTGAGTATGAGAGCCACTTTGCCCACTTGATTGAGAACAAGAGTGAGATGAGTAACTCCACCATACGTGCGATTGAGTGCTTCCACTTGAAGGGCATGAGTGACACGCCAAGTGAGTTGAGAGTGGTAGTTGATAGGTCATGTGAGGCCATTTTGATTTCTAACGACTTACCCTCTATGTCTGGTGTTTTTTCGCATGATGTGCTAGGTTCTAGGGATCAAGAAGCGACAAGCCTCAATATGATGATGCTTCCTACCGAGAAGATGTACATGGTATATGAATATGATGCCATCCCCATATTTGATGAATAAGTTGGCCACATGGATGCCAATACTACCACAACACCTACTTCATATGAGAGGTATGAATAAGGTAAAAATATGGGTGTTGATGATTCCATGATCCCACTAGTGGACACATGACTTGTGATGATTGGCATGCTATGGATAATATTTGTGACATGGCATATGATTCATTCATATTTCCATGTGATACTTTGCCTTTGCATAATGTTGGGCATGTGAAATTATTTGATTGTGATGATGTTTCCATACACATGTCATGCTATAAAAATTTCGTGTATGCGTCCATTGCTTGTAATATGTTGAACAATTTATCTTTCAAATGTTTTGCTTGCAATGATGATAAAATTTCTTGTTGTGTTGCGACAAACTTGATAAACAAATTCTCATTCCATATGTTTATCAGCAACCATTCTATTGCTTCAGACATGCTTTGTCATGATAGTTATTAAATTTCTCCCGTTGCTTGCAATAAGATGAATAATTGCTCTTTCACTTGTTTTACTTGCAACAATAATTCTCATATGGTTTCTATTGATATTGCCCCCATAGCTTTCTCAACTTTTGGAGATTTTGGCGATTGCCATGATAAGCATGTTCCCCGCTTGCATACTCACCATGCATCTATTTCACACTTGATTGACACTAATGGTGATTTACACAAGAAGAGATATGTAATGATGGATGGTGTGTTTCTCTACCATGCACACATGTTCTTCCTTTTGTGTATGATGTGTGTAGGTACCCACACTATAATGTTAACCTCAGTTTAGAACAAGTTCACAAAAAGATCTCTAGAGAGCATCCCCAAGTGAGTTCAAGATCGAACCCAGCTCTGATACCTTTTGCATGCTTTGCATATTTCATGTTGAAAATTTGCTCTTTCCTATGGTTTGCTTGCAAGCATGTTGATGGTATTATTTCACCTTGTGGCAATCATGTTTCTTTGCTATTGGATATTGATGCTTTGTGTGTTGCCACAAAAATGTTGAACAATTTCTCTTTTTTGATGTTTTGTGTGCAACCATAATACCATTATGAGCATGTATTGTCATGAGAACTTCAAAATATCTCGTATTGTTGTTGCAACAAACATAAGGAAAATATGCTCTTTCATATGGTTTGTTTGCAAACATGTTGTTTTTGCTTCCACTTGTGATACTCATATGCCCATGATCTTTGCTTTTGATGATTTATGTGGGGCATCCAACATATTGAACAATTTATCTTTCCAATGGTTGGTTTGCACACATAATGATGTTGTTTTAGATATCCTTCCTCATGTGTTTTTGCCTCATATTCTTGCATCAAAGATGTTGATCAATATTTATGTGCCACACTAAGATGTTATATGGAGTTTTTGAGTTCCCACATTTGGATGATGTTCAAACAATTTCCATGCACATTGACCTTTCAGATGCATCCCATTTGCTATCCTTTTATTGTGCTAATAGTGTTGTGAATAAGAATGTACATGCCACAAATGACATGCTCCTTTATCATGCACAAAAATATCTTCCTTGGTCTTTGTTGTGTGAAGGTTCAATTGCTTATGCGTCAACCTCTATGGACCATGAGTTGACAAGACGAACCGTAGAGAGTTACCTATGGATGCCCTTCAACGAGATATCTCTACATCATAAGGTGGCTTGATTCTACTTGAGGACTCATGCTATAATCTTCATGAACTGGATACTCTATGAGTGTTGCTTCACTTTTGTTGTGAGCTTTGTATGCTTCATGCATGGAAAGCGAAGGAACATTGAAGTGTTATCAAATCAATCTTCCCGAGGACGACGATATGGTGAACCCCATGATCAAGAATGTCTCTCAACTAATTCTACTTTGTGATGAGAATGTAGAGTCGAGGACGACTCTTTTTGAAAGGGGAGCTGATGTAGCCCGACCTATGGTCGTTACCACATCAAAGATATCCAACTTATGCCAAGTCGTCATGGACTCCAAAGGTATACTACTTCATACTCCGTCCCATGACCATGATAGGTTCACACCGACAAGTACGGAGACAAGGGAGGAAGCCCGGAGAACCAAGACCGACAAGAAGGAGGCTTGGAAGAGGAGACAGAAGAAGCAGCAGTAGAAGTGATGAGGATGCATTCATAGAGTACGATGATTCTGCTTGTTTGAGCTGGAAGGAAATATTGAGCCTCATTAAAGAATACCACAAGGTGAATTCATTTCTAGTTGGACATGGTACTTTGATTTATAAGAACTTTATACTACCTAAATCATGGTGTTATTGTTTGACTAGATTTGGCATCTATCGGAATAGAGCCAGTGGGAGGAGAGGGAGGAAGGCGACCGAGAGATGAAAGATGCACTAGGAGGCAATAAGGAGAGCAAGCATGATCAAGAAAGATATGTGGCGCACCAGGACACGTTTGAGGTGCACCACGACATATGGCCTGCGTGCCAAGTAGGCCGAACCCATCTATGGGTCAGTATGTATCAGTTTGAGTCAAACCGGATCAGTTTGGGCCAAGTTATGGCTGTTTTTAGGCCTGGTTAGAGGGGAGGACGCCCCAGCCCTAAAAAATACTCTAGCAGCCATCACAATTAGGTTAGACCATGTTAAAATAAACTCTATTTTCAGATAGATCTGCTACAAGCGATCCTCTGAAATATTCAGCACCAATTTGTATCGATCTGGTGCGTTGCTACTATAATCTGAGTGTGATTAGTTATTCCATTGGGAATTAGCCAATTGCAAGTTTGAGTGTGAACTATTGTTCCATTGAGAATTAGTAGATTGCAATACCGCTTCATGGCCAGCGGCTGCGTGCGCAAGTATGTGAAGTTGCGAATATCCAAAGGGTTGAGAGATGTTACATCTGGCAGCAAAGTTTAGCCGAAGAGTTCTGAGATTCATACAAGTTATCTTCATCATCTACATTGCCATCTACCCCAGCTCACTGTGAAGATCGGGCCACCCCATATCATGTTGGTATTAGAGTCCAGCATTTACTCGGTAAGCATCCACAAATCCATCCGTATATTAGTTCTTGTTTTTATCCTATACAGAAAAAGCCACAAAAAGATTATATTTAGTGTTTGTCATAGCCTAGATAACATTGTTCATGAGTGCCGGTCGTAATCTCTTTTGTGTGGCCTTTTTTCTAAATCTGAGTCGTAGTTTTTGTCTAAATTTCATCTGTTTTTGTTGTGTCGTCGAAGTCCCTAGATTATTTTTAGACTGATTCTTGTGTTCTTGAGACTGTCCGTCGTGTTCTTCCATCTGTTCTTGAGTCAGTCATATCGTCTAGATTGGTTCTGTAGATATAATTTCTAGTTGTTGATTATTAGAGTGGTAGATCCGTTCTGCTAAAGGAAAAAAAAGAGAGAGAAAAGGTGATTAAATCGAGATCGGATCGATCCATCTAGTAGAGTCCTAATCACGTAAGACAAGTACGTGAGCTCTTGCCAAAAAAAAAGTCCCGATCGTACCTTCCCTCAAGCGTACACTCGTGTAAAAGAAAAAAAATCCTATCGATCGCTTGATCACATACGCTTTTGTGTAGAGATGTAATCGGATCGGATCGGATCAGATTTTCTCTCTACCATATCTTATTCCATATTTTTTCCGCGGATTCGTACCGGATTGGATAATGATCGGTTACGGATGAATACGGATATACTACACAACGGATTCGGAACGGAAACGGAGCAGACTCGGGACGGAAAAAGAAGTAATCGGATCGGCACATGCATATAAATTGACAACAAAAATTAATTGATAAACCAAATTTAACAGAATACTAATGGATTCAACAATTATAATATAATTGAATGTGTATAAAATAACACACATAAGAGCTAAAATAGCACAGATGCATGCTTAAGTAACTCAATATCCTAACAAGTTTGGACTTTATATTCTATAAAATGACTATGTAAGTGTGTAGATGTTTAACGAATGAACTCACCAACCAACTAACTATTATTCATGTTTTATTAACTCTGATGTTTCGGATGAAAAATCAGATTGTTCGGTGTAAATCCATCGGGTTATCCTAAATAATTTTCGGATACGGATATCAGGGTGGTAATACGCATACCATATCCTATACCGTTTTCGGGTGTCAAGTTCAGATCCGGATATCCTTATCCGTCGGATTCACTCAAATCGGGTATAAAGTCTCTAAAACGGGTTCGAAAACGAATTCAGTGCGGAAATTATCCTATCCGCTTACACCCTAGTTCTGTGGTTGTACGTGACCCAGCGAGGAAAAAAGACGAAAAAAAACTGATCGCTAACTGACGTTCGACCGCAGATAGGTCTGCCTTTCAGCGAGAATTTTTTTTTGTCTGCCGACATCCTACCGTGGCAGGATTTGGGGCCTTTTTTCTTCTGTGGCAGAGACCAATTCTCAGGTAAAACATATATTTTTAAAAAAAAATTTACTGAGCCTACCTATCTTTGTGAGTTTTAGTAAACCTTCTTGGTATATAAAACTATCATACGAGACTAGCATGCTTAGTGCTCTACGGCCTACTCAGTTTAGCAATCTTGTGCCCATTAGTTGAGACATTACTAACGTCTCTCCTTCTGCATTGCAACACGAGCATTACTCTGGCATGCCTCAATTTTTTAGCTCAGATTCATATTTGTAATTGCTCCATTTATCTCCATCGTGTGTGTTTCCATGGCTCTTTGTCATACGATCAGTACTAGGATTTATCAATTGGTGTTGTTAGGTATCCCGACCAAGCTCCACCATATACCTGGTTTGTCATATGATAGTATCCTCGGTATTTGCACCTACGGTACTGATTACACATAAGGAAATACTTGCTCGGATACCACCTACTGATATTATGTATTCCATCATGCTAAATGAACCTATGAATATGAGTTGTGTTGTGGATAAGATTTCTGACATTTCATACCTGAATTCTAGCACATATTCTCCTTATTTCACTTTTAGTCTAATTGGTGAATATAGCCTGGATGAAATTTTTATTGTGGATCACATACGCATTACTTGTGATAAAATTGTTGAACTAAAATATGTTGTTTTCATCCATACATGTTGTTGTGTCGATGTCATTTTGTTGTGGGACATATGCTAAACTTTATGATAGTATGAAACTAAATTCAGATCTAGTTGATATATTACAGCCAACACAAGTAAGTTTACCTTTGTTGGATTGTTCTAATATTGCTAGAATAGAACCCGAGTTTTCATATTCGTTGTGTTTGTCCCAAAAGTCTTTGTCTAGTTATGCTACTACTTTACACTTCACTGATATTTGCAAATTGCGTTGCATGTTACCTAGAAGACATAATGATAATGCACATATAACTGGTTATTTTTGTGTCAGTTCATCACTTGTTTATAATAATCAGATTAGTGCAATTAAAGGATGGCATAAACCAATTATGTTTTCACATCTTTTGGATTGGTTTGATTTTGTTCATCACAAATTTGATCATCGATCATCTTTGAGAAAATTGAATTTAATATTGAACAACAAGACTATATATCTATTTGTTTTTCACCATGATCATGATTCTTTGTACTTCACTTATACCTGCAATTTAAGTTGCTTGATGTATACTGGACATTTTTTTCATGTGAACAACAATAAGACAACATGTTACGTATACATGTATTCTGCATACACGTTGTTCTTTTTATTTATTCTACTTTCAGCATATCCAAAGCCGCGGACGGCTTTTCTTGAAGAAAGGGAAGATGATGAGGATGCATTCATAGAGTACGATGATTCTGCTTGTTTGAGCTGGAAGGAAATATTGAGCCTCATTTAAAAATATCACAAGGTGAATTTATTCCTAGTTGGACGTGATACTTTTATTTATAAGAACTTTATACTACCTAAATCATGGTGTTATTGTTTGACTAGATTTGGCATCTATTGGAATAGAGCCAGCGGGAGGAGAGGGAGGAAGGCAGTCGAGAGATGGAAGATGCACTAGGAGGCAATAAGGAGAGAAATCATGATCAAGAGAGATATGTGGCGCACTAGGACACGTTTGAGGTGCACCACGACATATGGCATGTGCGCCAAGTAGGCCGAACCCATCTATGGGTCGGTATGTATCAGTTTGAGACGAACCGGGTCAGTGGCCAAGTTATGGCTGTTTTAGGCCTGATTAGAGGGGAGGACACCCTAGCCGTCACAATTAGGTTAGACCACATTAAAATAAACTCTAGTTCCAAATAGATCTGCTACAAGCGATCGTATGAAATATTCAGCACCAGTTCGTATCGAGCTGGTGTGTTGCTACTATAATCTGAGTGTGATTAGTTATTCCATTAGGAATTAGCCAATTGCAAGTTGGACTGTGATCTATTGTTCCATTGAGAATTAGTACATTACAATACCGCTTCGTGGTCAGCGGCTGCGTGCGCAAGTGTGTGGAATTGTGACTATCCAAAGGGTTGAGAGTTGTTGCATCTAGCAGCAAGGATTAGCCAAAGAGTTCTCAGATTCATAAAAGTTATCTTCATCATCTACATCGCCACCTACCCTATCTTGTCGTGGTGGTGGCACGGTAGATGCCATGTATAGGTTAAAGATGGGGCCATTGAGCACTAGAGGTATCTAGGGAGGGATAGTGTGGTGATTCCACACACAAATCTTTGTATTCTCTCTTGTCAATGGTGGATTACAAGGGATCCTTGAGCTGTTCTTGGGGAGGAAGAGGATGAACTTCTCTACTACCCACACAACCCTCTAGAGTTTTCCCTTTGTAAAAATGGCCGACCCCCTCTATGGAGATCCTGCCCCTCCTTATATAGGGGGTTAGGTTACAAGTTAAGGCATACGTGGAAGGCATATTCTCAGAATATGCCTCTCCCAAAATAGCAAAGCGGTGCTCCTCTTTTCTTTGTCTAGACATATCCGAACTCATGGTGTAAGCCTATCTGAGCCCCTCTATGGCGCGGTGTCATCCGACATAGCCAACATCACCAGACATAGACAATGTCACCTTTGTCGGCCCGTACTCGCTGGTTCATCCCTTTTTCCTCTGAGCTCACGCTACACTCAAGAGAGAAAACCTTTTACCAAGTGTAACATCCCAAATCTTTAATCCAAGTGACCATGATCAAATCCACCCAATTTAGGGTTAACAAAAACTTTTTCCATTTAAAATCTTTAAGCATTCATATGTGTGTGCATTTAAAATAGGAGTTGTTTGAAAATGCCATGATTGTGTGTTCTAATGGTTGTAAAATGGTTATATGATGAATGTCACATCATCTAGATCATTCCCAAGCAAAACCAAAGAAAAAGAAATCAAAAAGAATTAAATAAAGGAAATGGTCACTTTTGCCATTTTAATCACCTACCCCACTTTGGGTATTCCTAGCACTCAAATTCCAACAGAAACAATTGTGGATCTTTGTACCCCTTGCTAGTACAAGTAGTGATGTGCCAAGGCCCACTTTGTGATCTCCCAACAACATTCAAACTCTAATTTTAAATGGCAATTGAAAATGGAATCTAATTCATATGTCTAGATCCCACTATTTCAAAAACCATCCAAATGAACTCCATTTCAAAATCCCAAGCAACCACAGATGCTTAAACATGTGAAAAACCACTCCATCAAAAATCTTTCAAAAATTCAAAAGTTTCCTTCATGCGGCCATTGTGTCGAGCACCTTGTGAGCAGAATCAAACTGTCCTAACTAATACTGTTTTGGATCAAAAATTGTCGAGCCATTTGAGCCACATTAATCATCTTGGTCTCCCCCAGACCCAACTAGACCAAAACCAGCCCATCCCCTAGCCCCTGGCGCCAGTGCAACGCCGCACCGAGGCCATGATCGCCGGCCGATCGTGCCCAAGCCACAGCAGACCGCCAGCCCCTCTCCGCCGCTCCAGGAAGCAAGGCGCCACTTCACCGCCGCCCACGGTCCACCCCACGGCCCCTGCTAGCCCCTGGACCACCCTAGAGCACGCCAGAGCGCCCTCACTGCCAGCACGCCATAGACCACGCCTCGACCGCAGACCGCGCACGCTGCTCCCCCTTGACCCCCTCACCCCACTAGACACGGTCGTGCACCGCCGCACGACCCACAGTCGCTAGGAACCCCGACGAGCACCGCCCCTGTCTCCCAGAGCGCGCAACGCTCCCGACCGATTGCCATCACCCCTAGCTGCGCCATATAGCCGTAGAGGACCGCCAGGAGGCAAGCCACCGTCCGCCTACGCCGCCCATGCCGATAGCACCCTGTATCGTCGTCAGCGACGAGCTCGACATCGCCCTTTCGGTCCCCTCCTCGAGCCTATATAAGGAGGCCTTCCCCAGCCTCAATCGCCACACCATTTGACTCCCCTCTCTCCACTAGTCCTTCCCTACCTCTCGCCGGAGCAGCTCGAGCAGCCTCTCGCCGGAATTGAGCCGGAGACCGCCACAACAGAGGGGGAGACGCTGTCGTTGATTTCGTCCACCTCATCCTCTATCGCGACTTTGCATGATCTTGCTGTCGTCGTCTCGTTCGTTTGCCCACCTCGCCGCACTAGCTGGAGCCCCGATACGTCCCCACTGCACCCCCACCGAGCCGCTAGGGTTCAGTCTCGCTGGCGATGACTCCGTCGTCAACGACGACTGTGAGCCGTTGATCTAGTTCTAATCCTGCGGTCCGTATCGCCCCATACCGCTTCGCGTGTAATGAGCCACTAACAGGCGGACCCCCTGTCAGCAGCCCTCAGCACCGCAGAGTGAATCTGGGCTGGCCCATTTAGTTTCCCATGTGACCCATTTAATTCAAATTAGGATTTTTCTTTTTAGACTTAGACTTAGTTCTGTCCCTTAGTTTAAAAATCAACTCAGAGAGTTTTACAAATCCCAATTGAGTGATTCCAATTTTGTTGGAAAGCTAATGAAAATCTCTATCCAGGCCCATTGGATTTAAATCATTCAGTGTTAGAGATCTCTTCTAGTAAAAATAACAAGACAGAAGCTTTTGCACATTCAAACATTTTTCTAAAATCAACCATAATAGCTTTTGAGTTGTTTCCAACTCTAAAAAATCACATTTAAGCATACCTATCTGAATATGTAATCATATTAAGGTTTGCATGCAGTGACTTTGGACTAGTACATAAAAATAATGCTATATAGGCATTTCTAGTCACTTTAAATCATTGAATATTAAACTTAAACCTATTAAAATGTGATCGCTCCTTTAAATCACATTCCCATATGTTACAATATGTGTTGATGACATGTGTCCACATGATCCCATATTTTAATTGGAGAATATTAAATCTTAGTTAATTCCAATGAGTAGAAATTACTTTTCTCAGATAAAATAAATGAAGCTAGTTCATTAAACCTTGTGATGGTTGTGATGATACTAGATCATACAAAGTGTGCCTTAGTGTGCTAAGTAGACTAGTTAAGTATTGCTTGATGATTGTGTATTCTGTATATATTTATAGACGATAGTACCGACTAAGTCTTCGAGGAGGAGGAGTTCTACCAAGAGGAGGAGGAAGAGAATTTCAACCACTACACTCATCAACGCAAGCTATTATTGGAAAGCTAACACTTGCAAGCCATCATTAACAATGCAAACTAACCCTTGCAAGCTATATAACCCAAGAAAAATGCATTAGGCATGCTTTGGTTAACCATTTTGACTTATACCTACTCCAAATTTTATTTACAAGCTTTACCTTCTTTACATTACCAAAGTCCTTTACTTGTTTAAAGGTAGCACAAAGAGTATAAAACTTGACCTATCTAGTTAGACTTAGATGTCATTCTATGGCATGAGATTGACATTATCACCCCACATTAGTGAACACTCTTAACTTAGTAGTTGGAGCTAAACCAAAAACTTGATCACTTTAGATGGGAATACTTGGTGAAAATGACTTGTGAAAACCTTGGAATGATAGGTCATTCTATTGAGATGTTTTGACATGTGTTGAGAAACACAAATGGTTTATGATGATGATGAAAATGTTGAGGCATGAGCCTTAGCCCTTATACAAAAACTGATGGTTGGGTTTGGATGCGATACCATTCCAATTTTACCATACAACCACAATACCTGAATTGGGTAAGGCTTAGCCAGAAGTTTATATGCATTAGTATTAGTTCCCTCGCGGGAGAGGTTTGAGCTGAGGCTACCTCTCAATGTTGTCCACCTATGCAGTGCCCAGGATGACAGATGGTCATGGCTGGGAGGCCATACTCATAGGAGAGGTGCTTATACTAGAGTGTGTAAAGGAAAGGTTATGTTTGATTATCTGCATACTAAGTATGATGATTCAGGCTTATCCCTGATAGATGTATCGAATCTTGTGGTGAAAGTGTACCACCTCTGCAGAGTGTCAAACTATTCGAATAGCCGCGTCCGCGGTTATGGCCATACTGTTTCGTTGTCAGATGTTTTCAAAATGACTTACGAAATGAATTGTGACATGACTTGACCACAACAGAGTTGTGACTATGACAACTAAGTTCCCACTTAGGTGATTTAAAACTTTATTTTATCTTTCTTTGTTCCTGAACTCAGCTTAGGTTTCAAACTTAGCTTTACAAATAAACTTAGAACTTAGCATTCCTACTATAACTATCTTACTTGTTAGTGATAGTTTGCAAGTATTTAAAGTGTACTCATGGCTTTTGTCCCTGGCTATTCCCGTGGCCAGACTATGAGGAGGACTACCCTGAAGAAGGACAGCAGGCCGGCTACAACAACTATGATCATCTTCCATCATCAGCATTTCCTGTGACACTGAAGATGGACTCCATCGCTACGCTATTTATTTCGCTACTTGATTGTACTAAGATTGGATCATGAGATCCTTTATTTGTGTAAGACCTTATTATGGTTTGTAATGGATGATGTACTGTGATATCCAATCTGTTATGTTTCGCAAAAATGGTAATCCTGGGATTGCGATGTATGGCATAACAGGCATCTGGGATTAAAAATCCGGGTGTTGACAAGTTGGTATCAGAGCCATCCTGACCATAGGAGACCCTAGTTAGAATGGGCGTCCGAAAAAAAACTTAGTTTCAAAAACCAAAGTGAGTATTTATGAAAACTATTTCCTCTCTTACCCTTGGGAATTCTTTCTCTCAAAAAATCCATGTTCCTCCAAATTCTTACATTATTACATAAAACTTTGACACACTTGATCACTTCACTAACTTTCTCATCCTAAATTCTTATAGATGGAAGCTCAATACAGCAAGTTCTACCAGTTGGGCAATGGAGCCCAACTAATCTTCCAGAGGGATCTGGATTCACTGTCTGAGTTCTTGGAGCGTCCGCATCCGGAATTTCTTGGAACTCAACTCCCGGGTCCACCAGGAGGAGATTTACAATGGCTAGTAACTGCTGATCTTCGAGGCAAGATAGAAGCACATGTATCTGGGAGGATTCAGTTCCCCGTGAGGGAGAACAACTGGCTAGATGGATTAGCCAGGGCAATGCATGAAGCTCTCACATGTCTGTGTGCCCAAAGTGTCAACCTAATCCAAGGAACCTGCTTTGTTCACTATGCAAGGCGTGATTCCATGGGAATGCCGCTAGAGATGCCAAGTCACCCAATACTGAAGCGTCAAGTGGAGAACCTCGACTTCCTATTGTACGACAGACAGAAGGAGTTGGATAATGCTAGAGAGCTCGCCAACAACAACCTCACCCTTGCCGCCCAGAAGACCCAGACTTTCTCACTACTCATCAAGGATCGCCAGTCTCTTCGCCGTCAACGCGCAAAGAAGGATCGCACCATCGACCGTCTTCGCAAGAAGGTGGCCGACCTCGAAAAGACCATCAAGGAGCAAGAAGCTCAGCTTGCAGCAAAGGAAGAAGAAGAGGAAGGTGAAGATATCCAAGGGGATATTGACTCCTACCTTAGCAATGATGATGACTATCTGGAGGAGGATGCCGTGGACTTCTACACCGACGATGCTGACTCCGACTTCATCGATGATGAGTAGATGCACTAGAGCACTATCGTAGAGTGAGGAGTATCGGTCACATTGTATCGTAGCTTGCAGAATGGTTCTTAAAACCATATTTTTTCCTTTGATGTTGTGTTGTGTGTGTGTTTGTATCATGTGCCTTGCTTGAATGAATGAAAAGAAGTTAGTTGCAAAACTTGAGTCAAACTCAAAGTTGTATCTTTGAAATCAAAACCATGAACCTTATAACTTTCCCGCTTACCCCTTTATCTATCTCAATCTTTAGATGACTTGTGGAAACCAAGGAGGGAGAAGCTCATCGTAAGACCCAATGTTGCAGATTCTACAGACCCTCATTGCAGACCGTGAAGCTAGTAGGGAAGAGCGCCAAGCTAATCTAGCAACACTGCCGCAGATCGCCCAGATAGCTCACAACAACCAGAACCATGGAAATCAGGATCATCATGGATCCAAACTCAAAAACTTCCAAAATACTAATCCCCCAATCTTTAGCACTTCGGAGAACCCACTAGATGCTGATGACTGGTTGCAGACAATGGAGAACAATTTGGAAGTTGCCGGAGTGGATGCCAATGAGAAGGTTCTTTTTGCCACCCACTACTTGGCAGGAGATGCAAGATCATGGTGGAATAGCACCCGCACAATGAACCATGGTCAAGTGATGACATGGGAAGCCTTCAAAATCAAGTTCAACCGCACCCACGTGCCACAGGGTCTAGTCACCAGAATGAGGGATGAACTCAGAGAATTGAAGCAAGGTAGAATGACTATAGTGGAGTACCATGACAAATTCGTGTCCCTTGCTAGGTATGCACCTGATGAGATCAACACAGAGCCCAAGAAGGAGGAGATTTTCCTGAACGGACTGCATGATGAGTTGTAGACTGTCCTCGTCAACATTCGTTTTGAGGATCTCAAAGAACTAGTCGACTCTGCCATTCAGATGGAAGGGAAGATTCACCAAGCAAACGACAATCGCAAACGTCGTATGATGCACCAAGATGGATCCAACAGTCACTAGAAGTACTGTCCCAACCCTTCTGCAGGATATGCCCCGCGGAACAATCGACCCCCAATGTCTCGCCCAAGCTACCCCAACTGTAGCGGAGGAAATATGAAGTCCGGAGGAAACAACAATCACCCTGGCAACTCCAGCAATTTCAACCGTGCACCTCCCAAGCACAACAACAACAACACCACACCCAGAACTGGAAGCATTGTTGTACCCGTGGCAGCGAAAGACAAGTCTCAGATTACTTGTTTTGAGTGTGGAGTGAAGGGTCACTACTCCAATGAGTGTCCCAAGAAGATTGTCGCCACTGCCAATGTGAATGCCCCGGCTCAACAGCAGCGTCATGTTCAACCAGGAAGAAGATTCGCCCTAGGGAACCCTCACAACCGCAACGGCCGTCTCTTCCACATGAACGCCAAAGAAGCCCAAGAAGCGCCAGATGTAGTGCTGGGTATGTTTTCTGTCAACTCAGTTTTAGCAAGAGTGTTGTTTGATTCTGGAGCATCGCCCTCATTTGTCACCGAAGAATTTGCACGCACTAGTAAGATTCACCCAACCAACTTGAAGCATGTCATGATAGTTCAAATCCCCGGTTCAACTACAAAAGCTAGAAAAATTTGCAAAGTTGTGCCTATCAGAATACACGGGATAGATTTTTATGCCAATCTAATAGTACTTGGAACCAAAGGTTTGGAAGTAGTACTAGGAATGGATTGGATGTCAAAGCATAAAGGATTGATGACTGTGCCAAGAAAGCCATCACCTTGACCAATAGCTCTGGAGTATCAGTAGAGCATATATCTGAAACCTTGCCCCGTCAATTCAAGTGCAACAAGAGTCTAGCCCTACCCACCATTGACCAAGTCAGAGTAGTCTATGAATACCCCGACATATTCCCAGCTGAATTGCCCAGTATGCCCCTGGATAGGGATATTGAGTTCATTATTGAACTAATCCCCGAAACTGGACCCATAGCCCAGAGACCGTATAGTATGAACCCCTCAGAGTTAGTAGAATTGAAGAAGCAGCTAGACGCTATGTTGGCAACAGGCTTGATTCAACTAAGCGCATCGCCATGGAGATCGCAAGTGTTATTCGTCGACAAGAAAGATGGAGGCAACCGTTTGTGCACAGATTACATGAAGCTGAATGATGTCACCATCAAGAACAAGTATGTAACATCCCAATTTCAGCAACCCTGATTAGTTGTCCAGAATGCAAATATCAGGGGGAACAAAAACTTTTTCTTGTGCTTTGGTGCAGTGCTTGCTTGTTGTTTGCTTGCACTTGTGCTTATGATGTGTATCTTAGGATACTCATTACCTCACCCTCAGTTGTCAAAAGCTATTTACCAAAACCATCTTGGCTTACTCTACCTTTTCTCAAACGTTCTGGCATTTCAAAACATGAGCCAAGATGCCTATGAAACCAAAACTATTTTGGTAGCTTCTATTAACAAAACTATGGAGAGATATATACTACAATCTCCTTATGTTTTCAAGATAGAACACTCAACTAATATTATCTCTAGTGTTCCCAAAACCTCTTTCCAAAAGCATTTGAATTCTACGCTTGGTAGAGATACCAAGGACTCTCACCTTATTCAAAACTTAACCTCTTCAAAATGCCCCAACCTTACCTCAAGCTGAGCTAGATGGTGAACCCTAGTAATAGTTGATTAGTGTATAAGATGAGTTGCCTTGATCTGCTGATTGATTTTTTTGCTTAGGAAGTAGTATGAGTTACTCTAGGAGCTCATCACTAGGACAAAAGGTTTCCAAATCATCAATCCCTAAGCAAGAATGCAAACCTAGATATGATCCCTAACCACTAGGATTTCCCTTCTAGATGTTTTCAAGTCAATGAAGACCAATATCAAGCAAGGATCTCTTCTACTCACTCTACCCTTGAATATCACCCACTTGTTAAAGCTCTGATACCTTGCAACTCCTCCAAGAACATTCCCTCTCATACTCTAGTCAAAATCCTCAAAACTGCCAAATTTCACTAAGTTTGGAAACGGTTCCACCATCATCTTCTTGAATGCCTCCATTTCTCAAACCATGTGCATTTTTGGAAATGCACTTGCACCATCTTGTTAACCATACTAAGTACTACAAATGCCCAAATTTTCCTCTGGTTAGATCCTCCTCCAACCCACTTGTCCATGATGGTTTTGCAGACAAGAAAATAGCGTTTCCTGCAAAACTAGTCATCATACCAACTTTACTAGAAGCTCACACCACCATCCAAACCCCTATGGACTAACTCTCTGCATGGTTGTGTTCTACTCATTGAGTTCTATAAGAACAAACTTCACTTGCTCCAAATGGACCTCTGTGCTGCTTAAACCCACATGGTTTATGAGGCATCATGACTCATTTTGCATGGCAACCTTAATTTCAACAAAGTTTGCCATCACTTCTAGATCCCCTCAAATACAATTAATTCAAACCCCTCCTGCCATGATCATCTATATGACCTGTTCTACCTATCCATCTATCCCTTGCACCAAGGTGAGATCTAAGCCCCAAGATGCAAGCATGTTTTGGTGGTATAAAAATAACACCACCCTAGATCCTCAACTCATTGTTTTCCATCCTTTTCAAGTTGGAATTCCTTTACACAAGGTTGAAACTGATTGCTACACCTTGTATATCTCATCTACATTGATCCTCAATATTTATCAATATTTATCCATAATTATTATGGTCCCAAAACTATTTAATTACTTAAATAGTCAAAATCTCCAAAAGTCCCTCTATAAAGGAAAGTTTGGTTTTTACCAAACCACTTCTCCAAATTTTGGCTCAAGTGAGTTCCATATATCATACCTCGCCTTCCCACCTCAAAAATAAATATTTTTGAGAAGCTATATTATTTCTTTTTGACCATTTTCTTAAATGGCTAAATTGGAATAATAATTGTTTTAAATACCTCTAGGCCTCAATAAATCTTGGAAAAATTCCCCTAAGTGTGTATTCACATGTGGGACCCTCTCAAATCAAAATCCACCCTTGTCCAATACAAGTTTATCAAATGATCTTCTAGAAACCATTTCTGTCCTTTTTGAGTAATTGGATTTAAGTGGACTAAAACCCCACCTAAATATCTCAAATAAATCCTACAAGCATACCTTTGCCTCATCTATCTACCAGTACCATTTCCTCCTCTGGTTCAATGCAAGATTTTGGATTTCCTTCATAACCATCAATTGGATCATTTTTTGTCAATTAAGCAAACCACTACTCAAATCACTTCCAAATCTTACTCAATCTTGATCAAAGCTAATCCTCAGCCCCAGGACACACCACTGGTCGACAACCACTGTAGCACTACATTAAGCATTCCCCAATTTGCCCTTGTACTAGTAGTAAGAAGGAGAAATAACCCCAATTCTTACATGATTGTCCCCCCCCCATTAATTACCACCGATGCCACCCCCTCCCTCTCTGGTCCAGCACGACCCAATTACCATCCTACCCCTCTCCACCTCCCCATGGAGCAATCCCTGGCCAGCACCCCTCCCCACCATGCCCACATTGGTAATTTACCTCATCTACTCCCTCCCCTTGGTATAAAGCCAGCCAGCCACCCCCAGCCAGCTCCCTGCCCTCATTTTCCCTCTCTCCACCCCACTTACCTCCCCCGAGAACCCCCACCCTCTCCCCTGGTCTGTGTTGTCCGAGGAAGAAGAAGAGGAAAGCTTTGGCCTCCTCACCAAAACAAGCAAAACTCTCTCCTCCCTACTCCATTCCTTCTGCATGTCAGCCCACCAGATCTCCTCCTCCTCCTCTTCCTGACGGTGCTCTCCTTTTTGTCCAAGGCCAACTCATCTGTCCCCGCCGGTGAGCACCGGTGAGATCATCCTCGGCCGCCATCGCACGAGCTTCCTCCCGGCGTCAGATCACCCCGTGTCGCCCCTCGTTCGACTCGTCGTCGACCACCGCGTCGCCCTGCCGCCTCCTCGACCTCCCTCGAGCCCCCAGGTATCCTCCCCGCTCCGCCTAGGGTTCCCGTCACCGGCCACCCTCTGTCGCGTAGATGACGACTAAGCGTCGTCCATCGCCACTTGATCCAACAGCCAGATCCGGCTGATACCCCTTCACGCCCCGCTATCGCTGACCGGCGAGACCCGTTCGCCAGGTTCGAACTGCGCACCGCGCGCTGCCTCACCCTGCTGTGGGTCGTTTTCCCTCCCTGCCGGCCTAGCAGCCCAAGAAGCCAGCCCAGCCTCCCCTGTTATTTTCTTTTTTATTCCAGATCCAGAAAAGAACCAACCAGTTTAATTCCTTTTGAAAATGCAAATGAACTCCAAATGCCTAGATCTAAATTTCGGAAGGTACTCCGATGTTTTCTCAAACATGCAGAGGCAATCCCAAGCCCAAATTAAATCCCATTAACCACTGTAATTTATTCTGCTAAAATACATCTGGAACCCTAATTAAATTCCACAGAGAGTTTTACATCTCCCTTTGAGATGAACCAAAGACCTACTGGAAGGTAATTGAAATACCTAACCAGCACAAGTCCCATAACAAGGTGAACAGTAGTTGGCCATTACGAAAAATAACAAATCTAGCAACTATCTGTCTTAGACAAATTCCCCAGGTCTAAACAAATCTGTTATTGACCTGATTCCACATCCCTGTACACCCCAGAACCCATATGTACCAAACCCTAGCAGCTCAGAATTTATTGAGCTCTGGTTGAATTTTAGTGATTTAACTACCTCTTTGATGGGTATTTGCACTAAATAAATCACTCTAGGAGTTTGGCAACTCCAAAAAGGGTGAATCCAATTCCCACAGAAAGGTATTGGACATGCCTATCATATGACTTTAGAACAAACTCAATAGCTCCTGTAGTTTTAATCTGGTAAAAAGGAGAAAAACTATACAGAACTTCCTTTGGGAATTTCCTGAGATCATTCTGGTAATTCTTTTGACTTAATTCCAACTCTAGGTGGTTCACTACATCCAGTTCTACCTAACCATCCAAGGAAATAATTTTTGAAGCTCCAGAACTTTTCTGGTGAATTATTTCCTCAAACTAGAGTTTAATCCACTACAAAAAGCATAATTAAATCTAGAAAAGTGATAATCAAGTGAAAACACTTGTGTTGGTTTTGTCTTGTCAAGACCTATCTCTGGATATCACTTTTTCCCTTTGGTAACCTACTGACCACAGATCCCTAATCCAAGTCCCTTGTATCTATCCTGGACAACTATCTTCCAAATAGAAAACACTCAAGTGGCAACCTTGTAAATTCCACCATTTGACTCCCACTCCTCCACAACCCTCCCAAGTCCAGTAGTATTCAGTATGTTTGTTTGCTGTATGATTTGGTGCATGAATGTCTTGTATTGATTGTGGTATTGTATGCTTGCATGTGTACCCGATGACGGCGCTAGTGTGAGTGTCTGACGACAAGAAGGAAGGGACTTTTTACTATTATTATATTATTGGGTATTCTTGGTCATCTGAAGAAGTCCAGGGACATATTGCTGATCACAAGAAAGCCACCATTTCCCGAACTCTGATATATGTCCTACTCTCTTTTACCTGTTTTTGCATCTTCTTTATAAATTGCATAATTGCATGTATTGTTTTACAGATACTGTGGTAGTAACTTGGCTCCTCCAAGTTATGATTTCGTTTCCTTCGAGGCACCACCCCGATGTACCTACCATTTTATCCCTTTAGACTGAGAGTACGATGGCTAGCATCCTACCTCCTTGGAAACCCCGGTTTTGAGAAAATAAACTGTCTTGGGATTTTCCCCACCACAAATGTTTCAAAACAGCTTTGTAAAACCCTGGGAAGAGGCATTATTCCCGGTGGAAGGTTTTAACCAAAGAAATGGTGAAGATGAGACAGAAGAATGTGATGGGATGTTCTACGCCTATCCTGGAACAATTTTATCTGCGCAACCACATTACCCCAGGTGTTGGGGCTTAACTCGTAGTTTGCCGCATTAGCCGAGGCACTTCTACCATGCTTATAGGGAGAAATCCTTGGAATTCCGGGCAGGCGCCACCAGATCAAGGATCTGAAGCCTGTCGATTGCTTTTGCAAGAGTGAGCCTGAACTGGCAGGAGGCCGGTACAACAATTGGGTCTCTCGCGGACGGTATGACTTAGGTAGTACGGAAGGAAGTGGAGTCTCTAGATTTAAGGTATACGCCAAGCTGTGGCTTGGGTATGCGTGTGTACGGAAGGAAGGACTATGGCTGGGAGCCACATACTCGTTGCCGGGTAGAACAAACCCAAGAGGAAAAGCATGCCTTTGCTAGGATTGACAAGCGAAAGGTTAGGTTTGATTATCAGGACCCCCATCTACCATGGTAGTGGGCCGTGGTTGTATCCCGGCGGATGTATTGATTCTTGTGGGTAAAGTGTGCAAACTCTGCAGAGTATAACCTATTCGAATAGCCATGTCCACGGTCAAGGACGGTTGTAAAGGTGTTGGCTAGGAGTACCCAAACTATGCTTGTTTGGGAAACAAGTATGAAAAGGACGAAGGTTCTAGGCGAACCCGAGTTCGAAGGCTTTGTTTTGACCCGAGGGGTCTAATATGTTTAAAAAGGAGTTTTCATTACAAAACTGTTTTCAAAACTCTTCTTCAACAAATATATGGAGATGTCTTGATTTATAAAACAGAAGCATGTTTCAAAACTCTTTTTCAACAAAGATACGGAGATGCCATCACTTCAAAGTTAGTTTAGGCTTTTCAAAAGCAACCCCAGATAGAGCTATCTCATCACAGCCAGAATTGCATTTCCTTTGTTCACTCATCTTGGTGGTTTTCCGAGTACATTCAAAGTACTCACGGCTGTGTCCCTGGCTATTTACTTGGCTAGACTTTCAGGAGTTTACGGTGACGTCCAGCGAGCTAGGCCGTCTTCCTAGTCAGTTGCCTGTAGGTTGAGGCACGATTGGGCTCTGCGCTTGGCGATGTTCCGCTGCTAATGATGATGTAGCCACAATGGCATTTATGTAAGTCTTGTAACTCGTTATGTTTCGGGTGTTGTAATGGTACCTGTCGGTTATGTTCCACGGCTCACTGTTCATGGGAACATGGAAATATGCATAACAGGGATTTCTCGGATAAATAATCCGGGGGAGCCCACAAAGTACCCTTTGCTGAAGATAGAGGATCTATTTGATCATTTGACTGGAGCAAATGTGTTCTCTAAGATTGATCTTAGGACTGGTTATCACCAACTTAAGATTCGTGCAACGGATATTCCGAAGACCGCCTTTACTACTCGTTATGGATTATACGAGTATACGGTTATGTCTTTTGGATTAACCAATGCCCCTGCTTATTTCATGAATCTCATGACTAAGATCTTTATGAATTTTCTAGACAAGTTTGTCGTGGTGTTTATCGATGATCTTGAGTTAGCAGCCGTAGTTTTGGCATTGAAGACATGGCATCATTATCTTATGGGTAATCGCTGTGAGATTTACTCAGATCACAAAAGCTTGAAGTAAATTTTCACTCAGAAGGAGATGAATATGAGGCAAAGGAGATGGATAGAGTTAATCAAGGATTATGACCTTGACATTCACTATCACCCCGGCAAAGCCAATGTGGTAGCGGATGCTCTTAGCAGATTGCCGTGTAGGCTAAACACCATGATCAAAGAGAAGCAACCTAGTTTTCATGAGGAGTTGGAGTAGTTTAGAACTGAACTAGTTAGCAAAGTATTCTTAGCTAGCTTTGAACTTCAACCCACTTTGATTAGCCAAGTCAAGGAAGCCCAGAAGGGAAATGAAAGTATCGACGGAATCAAGCGTCGTATTGGTACAGGAAAGGTACCTGGATTCACCGAAGATGAAGAAGGAGTTCTGTGGTACAAAGGACGTATCTGTGTGCCAGCAGATTCGGAGCTGAAGCAAGTTATCATGCAAGAAGCTCATGATACTCTTTATTCTATCCACCTCGGAGGAACGAAGATGTATCAGGATTTGAAGGAGCAATTTTGGTGGCACAAGATGAAGGGAGAAATCGGAAGCTACATCGCCAAGTGTGATATCTGTCAGAAAGTCAAAGCGGAACATCAGAGGCCCGCAGGACTATTGCAACCATTGCAGATTCCAGAATGGAAATGGGATTCCGTCGGAATGGACTTTATCACTGGTTTGCCTACTAGTAAGGGAAATGACTCAATCTAGGTCATCGTTGATAGACTGTCCAAGGTAGCTCATTTTATACCTATCAAGACAACCTACCAGAGTTCCAAGCTAGCAGAGTTATACATTGCTAGAATTGTTAGTCTGCATGGAACCCCCAAGACCATAGTATCAGATCGAGGAACCCAATTTACCTCGAGATTTTGGCAGAAAGTCCAAGAAGGATTATGAACCAAGTTGAATTTTAGCACCGCTTATCACCCGCAAACCGATGGACAGACTGAGAGAGTCAACCAGATCTTAGAAGATATGTTGAGAGCTTGTGTGTTAGAATATGGATCAAAATGGGAAGATTGTCTGCCTTTTGCAGAATTCTCATATAACAACAGCTATCAAGCCAGTTTGCAAATGGCACCATTTGAGTTCCTATATGGAAGAAAGTGGCGTACCCCTTTGAACTGGTCGCAAGTAGGAGAGAGTCAGATTTTTGGACCCGACATTCTCCGAGAAGCCAAAGAGAAGGTTCACAAAGTCCGTGAGCACCTCAAGACCGCCCAATCCAGATAGAAGAGTTATGCTAACAAGAGAAGGAGAGACCTGACTTTCAATGTCGGAGATTTTGTGTATCTCAAGGTTTCACCATTGAAGGGAACCCAACGTTTTAGTCTGAAAGGAAAGTTAGCCTCTAGATATATCGGACCCTTCAAGATTCTAAATCACCGAGGAGAAGTATCGTATCAACTGGAACTGCCAGAAGAGATGTCAGCCATCCACAATGTGTTCCATATCTCGTTACTTCGCAAATGCCTAGAAGTGCCGGAGAAGACCAAAGTTTTCATGAACATCGATCACCGAGCTATTGATATCAACAAGGATCTGACGTATCGTGAAGTTCCCATCCGTATCTTGGAGGAAGCCTATAGAACCACCAGGACCCGGAGTATCAAATTTCTCAAGATTCAGTGGAGCAACCATACCGAAGAAGAAGCCACTTGGGAGCGAGAAGATTACATTAGGACAGAGTTCCTAGATCTCTTTAGTTCCTAGTTTTCTTTCTTAAATCTCTGGATGAGATTTTGTTTAAGGGGGGAAGGTTTGTAACATCCCAAATCATTAATCCAAGTGATCATGATCAAATCCACCCAATTTAGGGTTAACAAAAACTTTTTCCATTTAAAATCTTTAAGCATTCATATGTGTGTGCATTTAAAATAGGAGTTGTTTGAAAATGCATTGGTTGTGTGTTATAATGGTTGTAAAATGGTTCTGTGATGAATGTCACATCATCTAGATCATTCCCAAGCAAAAACCAAAGAAAAAGAAATCAAAAAGAATTAAATAAAGGAAATGGTCACTTTTGCCATTTTAATCACCTAGCCCACTTTGGGTATTCCTAGCACTCAAATTCCAATAGAAACAATTGTGGATCTTTGCACCCCTTGCTAGTACAAGTAGTGATGTAGCAAGGCCCACTTTGTGATCTCCCAACAACATTCAAACTCTAATTTTAAATGGCAATTGAAAATGGAATCTAGTTCATATGTCTAGATCCCACTATTTCAAAAACCATCCAAATGAACTCCATTTCAAAATCCCAAGCAACCACAGATGCTTAAGCATGTGACAAACCACTCCATCAAAAATCTTCCAAAAATTCAAAAGTTTCCTTCATGCGGCCATTGTGTCGAGCACCTTGTGAGCAGAATCAAACTGGCCTAACTAATACTGTTTTGGATCAAAATTGTCGAGCCATTTGAGCCACATTAATCATCTTGGTCTCCCCCAGACCCAACCAGACCAAAGCCAGCCCATCCCCTAGCCCCTGGCGCCAGTGCAACGCCGCACCGAGGCCATGATCGTCGGCCGATCGTGCCCAAGCCACAGCAGACTGCCAGCCCCTCTCCGCCGCTCCATGAAGCAAGGCGTCACTTCACCGCCGCCCACGGTCCACCCCACGGCCCGTCCTAGCCCTTGGACCACACCAGAGTGGCGCCGCACTAAGTCTCTGCGCCGCGCCAGAGCACGCCAGAGCGCCCATCGCCAGCACGCCACAGACCGTGCCTCGACCGCAGACTACGCACGCCGCTCCGCCTTGACCCCCTCACCCCGCCAGACACGGCCGTGCACCGCCGCGCGACCCACAATCGCCAGGAACCCCGTCGAGCATCGCCCCTATCTCCCAGAGCGCGCGACACTCCCGACCGATTGCCACCGCCCCTAGCTGCGCCATAAAGCCGTAGAGGACCGCTAGGAGGCAAGCCACCGTCCGCCCACGCCGCCCATGCCGATAGCACCATGTATCATCGTCATCGACGAGCTCGCCGTCGCCCTTTCGGCCCCCTCCTCGAGCCTATATAAGGAGGCCTTCCCTAGCCTCAATCGCCACACCATTTGACTCCCCTCTCTCCACCAGTCCTTCCCCACCTCTCGCCGGAGTAGCTCGAGCAGCCTCTCGCCAGATTTCGTCCACCTCAGCCTCTGCCGCGACTTTTCCTGAGCTCGCCTTCGTCGTCTTGTTCGTTTGCCCACCTCGCCGCACTAGCTGGAGCCCTAGTATGTCCCCACTGCACCCCCACCGAGCCGCTAGGGTTCAGTCTTGCCGGTGACGAGTCCGTCGTCGACGACGACCGTGAGCCGTTGATCTAGTTCTAATCCTGCGGTCCGTATCGCCCCGTACCGCTTCGCGTGTAATGAGCCACTGACAGGCGGACCCTCCTGTCAGCAGCCCTCGGTGCCGCGGAGTGAATCTGGCCCGGCCCATTTAGTTTTACAAATCCAAATTGAGTGATTCCAATTAGTAAAAATCAACTCAGAGAGTTTTACAAATCCAAATTGAGTGATTCCAATTAGTAAAAATCAACTCAGAGAGTTTTACAAATCCAAATTGAGTGATTCCAATTTTTTTGGAAAGATAATGAAAAATTCTATCCAAGCCCGTTGGATTTAAATCATTCAGAGTTAGAGATCTCTCCTAGTAAAAATAACAAGACAAAAGCTTTTGCACATTCAAACATTTTTCTAAAATCAACCATAATAGCTTTTGAGTTGTTTCCAACTCTCAAAAATCACATTTAATCATACCTATATAAATATGTAATAATATTAAGGTTTGCATGCAGTTAGTTTGGACTAGTACCAAAAAATGCTATATAGGCATTTCTAGTCACTTTAAATCATTAAATATTAAACTTAAACCTATTAAAATGTGATCCCACCTTTAAATCACATTCGCATATGTTAGAATATGTGGTGATGACATGTGTCGACATAATCCCATATTTTAATTGGGGAATATTAAATCTTAGTTAATTTCAATGAGTAGAAATTAATTTAAACCTTGTGATGGTTGTGATGATACTAGATCATCAAATGTGTGCCTTAGTGTGCTAAGCAGACTAGTTAAGTATTGCGTGGTGATTGTGTATTCCGTATGTATTTATAGATGATAGTACCGACCAAGTCTTCGAGGAGGAGGAGTTCTACCAAGAGGAGGAGGAAGAGAATTTCAACCAGTGCACTCATCAAGGCAAGCTATTATTGGCAAGCTAACACTTGCACGCCATCATTAACAATGCAAGCTAACCCTTGCAAGCTAGATAACCCAAGCAAAATGCATTAGGTATGCTTTGGTTATACCATTTTGACTTATACCTACTCCAAATTTTATTTACAAGCTTTACCTTCTTTACTTTACCAAAGTCCTTTACGTGTTTAAAGGTAGCATAAAGAGTATAAAACTTGACCTATCTAGTTAGACTTAGATGTCATTCTATGGCATGAGATTGACATTATCACCCCACATTAGTGAACACTCTTAACTTAGTAGTTGGAGCTAAACCAAAAACTTGATCACTTTAGATGGGAATACTTGGTGAAAATGACTTGTGAAAACCTTGGAATGATAGGTCATTATATTGAGATGTTTTGAAATGTGTTGAGAAACACAAATGGTTTATGATGATGATAAAAATGTTGAGGCATGAGCCTTAGCATATTTACAAAAACTGATGGTTGGGTTCGGATGCAATACCATTCCAATTTTACCGTACAACCACAATACCTGAATTGAGTAAGGCTTAGACGGAAGTTTATATGCATTAGTATTAGTTCCCTCGTGGGAGAGTTTGAGCTGAGGCTACCTCTCAATGTTGTCCACCTATGCAGTGCCCAAGATGACAGATGGTCTTGGTTGGGAGGCCATGCTCATAGGAGAGGTGCTTATACTAGAGTGTGTAAACGAAAGGTTATGTTTGATTATCTGCATACTAAGTATGATGATTCAGGGTTATCCCTGACAGATGTATCAAATCTTGTGGTGAAAGTGTACCACCTCTGTAGAGTGTCAAACTATTCAAATAGATGCATCCGCGGTTATGGACAGTTGGAGTGGCCATACTGTTCCGTTGTCAGATGTTTTCAAAATGACTTATGGAATGAATTGTGACATGACTTGACCACAACAGAGTTGTGACTATGACAACTAAGTTCCCACTTAGGTGATTTAAAACTTTATTTATCTTTCTTTGTTTCTGAACTCATCTTAGGTTTCAAACTTAGCTTTACAAATAAACTTAGAACTTAGCATTCCTACTAGAACTATTGTAACATCCCAAAAAATTTCATCTGAAAACCATCATCATCGCACTCGTATCATCATGCCATGTGTTGCATTGCATCTAGTTTGTCCTCCAAAATTTTGGTGAAATTTTGGGGCAATTTGGAGCCCTTTTAATAAATCCAAAACCTAGGAAAAAGAAAATCTAAAAGGAAAAGAAAAGGGGATAATAAAATAAATAGCAGCAGCAGTTCTAGCCTTTTCAGCCCAAACCAGCCCAACAAGCCCACCCGGGCCACCCCTCCTCCTCTCTTTCTTTCTCACCAACCCCCTGCATGCCCCTCCCACTTACACGCTGGCTCCACTCCACGTCAGCCTCCACCTCGTCGTCTTCAACCTAGGCGACGAACTGACCCCCACTCCCCTCTGCCGTTTCTAAAACCCGCTCGAATTCGAGTGTTGCTCGCATTAAAACTCCACCGGGACCACCCCTTCTTAATCCCCTCTCCCTCCTCATCAGTTTCCCATAACTCACCACCCCCAGAGAGCCCCCAGGCTCCCCAATTGCAAGCTCGAACCATCGTTGTCTGACACGACTCCCGCGACGATTCCGGTGAGCTCCAGCCGCGACGCACCCTCCTCTCTGCCCTATTCCCTTCACCATGTCTTAGCCCACCTTTTAAACCTGGCCGCGTGCCTTTTCTTGCTCCAGGTCGATGACATGATCATCGCCGGCGAACTCCCTCTTCCGCCGCCGTCCGTCGATTCTTCTGGTAAGTCTAGGGTTCTCTACGCCTCTCTGTGACCACCACTAGCTTGCGCCGGACCTGGTACACGTCGTTGACACGTTCCTTTGCCTGTTTGAGCCCCAGATCACCGTCACCGTTGCAGGAACACGATCTCCGTCGTCGACAGAACTTCGGTGAGGAATCGGGATTGAGGCAGAGCACCCCCCTCTCCACCGCGTCCATCAATGAGACCGCCTCGACCGCCACGACCTCTGGTAAGATTCCACGGACCCCCTGCCCCTTTAGAACCGCCGGAACACCGCCGTCCGACGATCCGCCGCCGCACATAGAGAGCCAGTGCTGCAAGTTCGTGACTGCGCGCTGAGCACCGTTCGATCAAATTTTAGCGGCTAGGATTAGATCTCTAGCTGAAGCGGTACGGGCTGATCTGATTCGTCCATTTTCCACTTAAAATCCGACGGCCCGCAGCGATCGATCTAACCGAATCGGTACGGACCAATAGGGTTGCGCCACGTCGGCTAGAATATCTGTTTATTTAGAAAAATAGACAGATTATATATTAAACTTAGAAATTCAATAACTTTTGATCCACAATTCAGAAAAATGCAAATTTGGTGTCTATGGATTCAGAAAAATGAGACCTTTATTTTTGAGGCCTTATTTCACACTTTTTCTTCTCAAAAATTGGAATTATTGGAATAACCTTTTTAGGAGTATTTTGCCCCTAAAAATTACTTCATAGATTGTTTTTTTGGTATTTCTTATGCCTTTAGATAGGATATTTTAACCTCTGTACTATAGACTCTGTAAGTTTTAGAGTTGTGATCATATCATTGCATTTTGCATGCATTCACATTTTTGTGATGCTAGATTGATTGAATTATTGTTGTTGGATTGTTCTTTGTGTAGATTGTGTGGATTGTGAAGTTTGTTGCTGTGAGGATTGTACCTATTCCCCTAGCTACCAAGGCAAGTGATATTGCATCTTATGTCCCATTATTTTCAATATTGCACTAGTATTATTTTGTTAGATCTTAGCATGGTAGGATTATTTATATGTTACTATGCTATGATATCATATAGATTATATCTTGGTAGTATTTCCTAGTTGAAAGACTTCGTATGCTAGAGTGCTTAGCCATGCTATTAGATTTCGTGGGTGGAAATTCATATTAAGAAAGTATGGAAGGATATTATTTTTTTGACTAAGAAAAACAACTAAGGTTAATGAAATACCTGGGTGGAATGGACTTGCTTGGATTATGTTGAGTGGTTACTCAGGGGCCATGTCTATGGTCAGCTGGTGTATCGCACTTGTGCACGGCCACCCAAGAACAAAGAGATTGGAGGCGTTCTTGTCGCGAAGCTTCTAGTGCAGCCACATGGCATATGGGCTCTGCCTTGAACGACTAAGTTGCAAGAACTCAGCCAGACGGACAGAGGGTGGTAGATATGATAGGATGGAACGCGTCTATGGTGGTCTGAGGGATTGCTTCTGAAAAGTCTCGTCTCGATGCATGTCGAGTCTTGTGGGGAAAGTGCACCACCTCTCGAGAGGGTAAAACTAAGTACTTAGCCGTGTCCCCGGTTATGGACAAATTCTGAGCATCAAGACAGTGGAGCAGTTCAATAATCTCCTCATCCAAATTTCTCTAAGTTAAAACTTGTGGGTGAACGAGGGTAGAGGTTATGTGATGTTTATCATTGGTACCTTAGTGTTTTGAAAGAGAAAACTTACTCTTCAAAAACTATGAGATAAAACCTTGCTTTTAGCAAAGTCAGCCAAAACCACACTTAGCCATATATTCATGTAGTTGTTGGATTATATTAAGTATCTATGGTATCACTTGCCAATACAATTCCAAATGTATTGACCCTTCGTGGCTGTAACTTATTATGTTGCAGGATACTCTGATGATGAGTAGGGTTGCGGGTCTACACTCGACATGTTTGCATGTGGCGCATGAAGACAAAAGACTCTATTATTATACTATGTATTGTGAACCTTGAGTAATGTTAGCCTTGGGCTAAGTGAGTTGTAAGAACCATTATATTCCTGGATATGCGATGAAATAATGACCTTTGTTTCTGTGTACTTCATCTTAAACTATGGGTGCTAGCATTTCGATCCAGGGACTAGCACTGCAATCACAGGGATCTTACCTTATTATGGTGAGATCTTACAGATGGTATTAGAGCACTTTGTTGCCTGTAGGTTCGTGACCCTAGATTGGATTAGACTAAGGAAAACCCTTTGGAAAAATAATTTACATTCAAACTTTAGAATTGTCTTTTCGTCTCGTAAAACATTTCTTGATCATCATTTCTCATCTATTTTTGTAGATGTCCACCAACAATGAATCTATCAATAAGGGACCACTGATGACTATGACCCTTGAGTGTGAGACGAAATTTCCCAAGGCACTCAAAAACCTCATGATCGGCTTGGGGATGGATGGTGAAGCCGTATACAAGGGATTTCCTGTGATAGACGAGGGACAAGAGTATTGGTGGGTGCAACTCCATTTGTATAAGAACAAGGAAGATGATCCCAAGAGTACGGGATTCTGCATGTTCACCAACTCTGAAATGCACACGTCATTCTTTGACTCTGCAAGGAATGCTACATGGAAAGCCATTGAGGAACTTGGGGAAAGACTTAAGTATAGAATGCTCAATACTCAGGAGGATATCAAGGAGGAGAAACGTCTTGTCCAAGATTCAAAGGCCATGGTAAAACGACTAAGTAAGGATATCATAGGCTTGTCTTTGGAACTATGCGACCAAGACAAGCAGATTGCTGCCAAGGATGCCCAGATTGCTACCTTGGTTAATAAGGATTGAGATACTAGTTGGACCACCATACTTGGCGCTTTATCATGTTAGTACTTTGATCATACCGACCTATGTGGTATGGAAAAAATAAAGTTATGTTGGAACCTTGATTGCTTGAGTTGAATAATGTATTGCTACTTGGTTTGAGGAATGTTTTGTTGATTGATTTTATTTTATCTTTGCATTTTGTGACTTGTGTTTTCTTTCTCTAGACTTGTGTTATTACTAATTTTTCTCCATCCTATGCAAAATATGCCTAGTGTTGTCTATAGCACGGCCGAGGATTTCAAGGGAACTCGCTTCGGGACTCGTATGTTGGAGCTCGTCCATGTGCTCGCTCTTCCAATCCCTACCATTCAGGGACTTCAGCTGAGGAAGTTTCAGAGGAAGGACTTATGGGGATTCGGAGTTACCCAGCCAGGACGTGAGACAGAGCCCCAAACTAAGGAGATCGCCTTCAAGATACTCCACGATGACTTAGAGAGGGGCCTCGACGTCGCTATGCAGGAGCTGTCGGGATGCCTATGTGGACGTCACTCTTCCGAGATCAAGAGCCACTACTTTCACTTCTTTGGGAGATGCGACGAGGACGGAGAGCCTATTGTGCTGGACGAGGCCACTAAGGAGAGTATCAAGCCCGTGCGTCACCATACAGGACTTAGAGAGCCTTATCAGGAGCCTTGATACTAATAGGACTAATGTGATGCTTAGCAACGATGAACTACGAGTCCAACTAAAGGAGAAGGACAAGACCTTCTAGGAACAGGAGAAGCAAATAAAGGAAATGGAGAAGAAGTTTGAAGACCAGGATAAGAAATTCAAGAATCAAGAGAAGAGGGTTCAAGAGAAGAATAATAAGATTAGAGACTTGGAGGCCGAGTTAGAGCTTGAGGACATTGAGCTGGAGGTGGATCATGAGGTGATAGAGAGGCTACGCACACTGAAGAGAGATTTACAGGCGAAGATCGATGCTTTGTCTACCAGCTTGGAGGAATACAAGGCAGGATTCGCCGCAGCAGGACTTGCACTAGTGGAGGAGGAAGTTGACATGGAGGAGTAGTGATATCCATCTATCTATCGTTTTATTATTGAGTCGCATAGATCATACCGACTTGTGGGTGACTATGCTAGTATGTTTATTTTCACAAACTCTATTATTGTCGTGATGTTGAACCTGCATGTGCTTGTTTGTTTGATTGTTGTTATTTTACTTGGGTTAACTATCTTTACTTACCCTTATTAAACCCATAGATGCCTCCCCGTCGCAATAATGAGGACAATAACGACAATGGCAATGGAATGCAGCAAATGATGGCTGCGCAGATGCAGTTGATGCAGATGATGAATCAGTTCATGGCGAACCAGAATCAGAACAACAACAACAATAACAATAATAACAACCCGAACAATCCACCACTTCTAGATATGCTCACAAGATTTCTAAGGCTGAGACCTGCTAAGTTCTCTGGTACTACTGATCCCATGGTAGAAAATGACTGGCTACGCTCTGTGAATAAAGACTTAGTCACAGTTGGATGCACTCATGCAGAAAAGGTCAGATTTGTAGCACACTTACTGGAAGGTCATGCGGCTACTTGGTGGGACAATTTCCAAGTTACTCACCCTATTGAAGAAGTAACCTAGGCAATGTTTGAGGATGGATTTCGTATCACTCACATCTCTTCTGGAATAATGGGATTGAAGAAAAAGGAGTTTCACAACCTCAAGCAACAACACCGCAGTATTTCTGAGTACATCGAAGAGTTCAACAATCGGTCACGTTATGCACCAGATGATGTTGACACTGACGCAAAGAGAAAGGAGAAGTTCCTTGATGGGTTGAATGATGAGATATCTATGCAACTATATGTTGCTTATGTTCCAACCTATCAATCTCTGTGTGATAAAGCTACCATCCTAGAAAACAAGATGAAGCAAGTGCAAGGTAGAAAGAGGAAGCACCATTTCGATAAGTTTGGATCAGGATCGCCTCACAAGCGTTCTCATGGTGATGGAAGCGGGAGTTCAGGATTCCACAAGAATGGGAATCATAACAACCATCGTAACAATAACCACCACCATGATGGAAACAATCATTGTGGACATAACAAAGGTGGGTTCAGGAACAACCACAATGTTCATGGCCATGGGAATCAAAATGGTCAGAATCGTCACAATTAGCCGCAAAGAAAGACATTAGTCAGGTGGAATGTTTGAAGTGCAAGAAGACATGGCACTATGCTAATGAATGCCCAGAGAAGAATACGGATGGGGCTAAGCCGAACCCATTTCAAAAGGGTCATGTGAATCACATCAATGTGGAGGAAATTCAAGAAGGATCTGATGCCGTGATCGGTAAGTTCAAGATTAATCCCTTTCCTGCACTTATCCTTTTCGATACTGGCGCATCGCATTCATTCATTTCAAGAGCATTTGTAGTCAAAAACAAACTCTCCACTGAAACCATTGGATGCCCCATTAAGGTAAGCTCCCCGGGTGGAGAAATGATAGTAAATTCTGGGTGCCGACAGATAATCCTAGAGATTAGAAAGAACAAGTTTCGAGTTAATTTAATAATTCTAGAGTCCCAAGGATTAGATGTAATATTAGGGATGTACTGGTTGACACGTTATGAGGGAGTGATTGATTGTGCCAAACGAACTGTTATGTCACCACCCTAGAAAAGAAACGGATCAAGTTCAAGTCTAACTTTGAACCCAAGGGGAGCAAGGTTAATTTTCTTAAGGGGGTTAGCCTAGACAGTGTACCAATAGTGAAGGAGTACCCGGATGTGTTCCCAGAAGAATTACCTGGCATGCCACCAGATAGGGATGTGGAGTTTTTGTTAGACTTAGTACCAGGAACTGGACCTATAGCAAAGAGACCTTACAAAATGTCGGTGGACGAGTTAAAAGAACTCAAGAAACAGCTGGGAGAACAGTTGAAAAAGGGATTTATCCAACCAAGTTCTTCGTCTTGGGGAGCACCAGTTTTGTTTGTTGAGAAGAAGGACCGAAGTCAAAGGCTATGCATAGACTATCGATCACTTAATGAAGTGACCGTAAAGAATAAATATCCCCTACCTAGAATAAATGATCTTTTTGACCAGCTAGAGGGAGCATGTGTGTTCTCAGAAATCGATCTTCGATCAGGATACTTTCAACTGAAGATTATAGAACATGATATACCAAAGACTGCATTTACCACTAGATATGGTTTGTATGAATATACAGTGATGCCGTTTGGATTGACTAATGCACCAACCTATTTCATGAACATGATGAATAAGGTATTCATGGAATTTCGTGACAAGTTTGTAGTGGTATTCATCGATGACATATTGGTATATTCCAAGAGCAACAAAGAACATGAAGGACATCTGCGCCTAATTCTGGAGAAACTTAGGGAACACAAACTATATGCCGAGTTCAGTAAATGTGAATTTTGGCTGAATGAAGTGGGTTTTCTTGGGCATATAGTGTCTGGAAGTGGTATAGCTGTCGACCCAGCAAAAGTGGCAGCTGTGACAGAATGGGAACCTCCTAAATCGGTTAAAGAAATCCATAGTTTCCTAGGCCTAGCAGGATACTATCGGAGGTTCATTGAAAATTTCTCAAAGATAGCGAAGCCTATGACTGATCTGCTAAAGAAAGAGAAGAAGTTTAACTGGATAGAAGCATGTGAAGCCAGTTTTCAGGAGTTGAAGAAGAGATTAGTGTCAGCACCAGTGTTATGTTTGCCAGATCTTGAGAAAGACTTTCAAGTCTATTGTGATGCATCTCACCAAGGACTGGGAGGTGTACTAATGCAGGAAGGTAGAGTTGTAGCTTATGCATCAAGGAAACTCAAAAATCATGAAGTGAACTATCCTACTCATGACCTAGAGTTGGCATCAGTTGTACATGCCTTAAAAACATGGAGGCATTATCTTATGGGAAAGCGTTGTGAAATGTTCACCAATCACAAGAGTCTTAAATACATTTTTACATAGAAGGAACTCAACATGAGACAAAGAAGATGGCTAGAACTTATCAAGGACTACGACTTAAGTTTGCAATACCATCCTGGAAAGGCAAATGTCATAGCCGATGCATTAAGCCGCAAGGTTTATGTAAATGGCCTCCATAAATGAGAATTTCCGGAAGAGTTATGTGCCCAATTTAGGGAGTTGAGATTAGAGATAGTGCATGAAGGATACCTTGCCTCCTTAGAAGTGCAACCCACACTGATGAACAGAATCCAAGAAGCTCAAAAGATGGATAAAGAAATGGAAGAAATCAAAAGTAAAATTAGTAAAGGCAAGGCAAAAGTATTTCATGTAGACGAACAAGGAACCTTATGGTACGAAAAACATATCTGTATTCCGCAGGATCTTGAGCTTAAGAAGTTGATCTTACAAGAAGCTCACAACTCACCATATTCAATTCATCCTGGCAACACCAAGATATATATGGATGTTAAGGAAAGATTCTGGTGGAATAATTTAAAGAAGGATATAGCAGAGCACATTGCCTTGTGCGACGTGTGTAGTCGTGTAAAGGCAGAACATCAGAAACCGGCGGGATTATTACAACCACTGCCAATACCTGATTGGAAATGGGATAAAATCGGTATGGATTTTATCACCGGACTGCCAAGGACTAAATCTGGATACGATTCTATATGGGTTATTGTTGATCGCTTGACAAAAGTGGCTCATTTCATACCGGTGAAGACCACTTACACAAGTGCCAAGCTAGCTAAGATATACATGAATAGAATTGTATGTTTACATGGGGTGCCTAAGAGTATCGTGTCAGATAGAGGAACTCAATTCACTTCGCACTTTTGGCGACAACTTCACGAGTCATTAGGAACTCGACTAGAATTCAGCACCGCGTTTCATCCACAGACTGATGGGCAGACAGAAAGGACCAATCAGATATTGGAAGATATGTTAAGAGCTTGTGCGTTAGACTATGGATCTAGTTGGGATGAAAGTCTACCATATGCGCAGTTTTCCTACAACAATAGCTATCAATCAAGCATAGAAATGGCTCTGTTTGAATTCCTTTTATGGAAGGAAGTGTACTACACATTTGTTGTGGAATGGAGTAGGAGAAAGAAATTTGTTCGGACCAGACCTAATCAAGGAGGCCGAAGAAAAAGTCAAGATGGTGAGGGATAGGCTAAAGGTATCCCAATCTTGACAAAAGAGCTATGCAGATCCAAAACATAGAGAGGTCACCTATGAGGTTGGTGATAGAGCTTATCTCAGGGTATCACCACTTCGCAGTGTGAAGAGATTTGGAATCAAAGGAAAATTAGCGCCACGCTATGTAGGACCCTTCAGATTTTGAGCCGCAAAGGGCAAGTGGCATATGAGATAGAATTACCAGAATCTCTGTCAGCAGTTCATAATGTATTTCATGTCAGTCAGCTGAAAAAGTGTCACCCAGAGATGGAAGAAACTTTGTTAAAAGACACTCTACCGTTAGAGGAAGTTCAGCTAGAGAATGATCTCACTTATGAAGAGAAACCTATTAAGATTCTAGAGACAGCAGAAAGAATTACCCGTACCAAGACAATCAAATTCTGCAAAGTGCAGTGGAACCATCACACAGAATCAGAAGCAACGTGGGAGCGAGAGGATGAACTTCGGAGAGATCACCCTCACCTATTTGCTAGGCAACCCTAATCTCGAGGGCGAGATTCATCTTAAGGGGTTAGATTTGTAACATCCCAAAAAAATTCATCTGAAAACCATCATCATTGCACTCATATCATCATGGCATGTGTTGCATCGCATCTAGTTTGTCCCCCAAATTTTGGTGAAATTTTGGGGCAATTTGGATCCCTTTTGCTAAATCCAAAACCTAGGAAAAATAAAATCTAAAAGGAAAAGAAAAGGGGAGGAAAAATAAACAGCAGCAACAGTTCTGGCCTTTTCGGCCCAAACCAGCCCAACAAGCCCACCCAGGCCACCCCTCCCCCTATCTTTCTTTCTCACCAACTGTAGCATCCCATTTGTCTAATATATGTAATGCTACATGGTCTAATAATATAATTGCTACTTCCTACATCTAATTGTTGCATCATAATTATATCATGCTCATGTCATCATGCCAACTTGCATTTGAGCATCCTATAAAACCCTTTTCATTTAGTTCTTCTCTCATATGCATTAGTAATTGTATTTGGCTCTTGATATATTATATTTGGTTCTTGATAAATGTTTGATGCCCAAGTTGAGTTGAGGGCATATCTTTTATTCAACTCCATCACCTTTTCCTTGACACCACATTATAATTCCACCATCCAACTAAATATGAGCTTTGCACTTTATTGGGTTTTACCTCTAGCTCATATGGGTTGGGATGGATCCTTTTTTTACCACTCCACATGCTTCCATGCAAGCATCATGTTGTTTTCACATTTTTAATATGTGGAGCCACCTTTGCATGCCTTGTGAGTGGTACCCTTTTCAAGCTTCCATATGGGATCATTATGAATGTATGCTCATGTTGGAATATTTTTGGGACTATTATTCATCTAGTAGAACCTACACACTAGCAAGTCCAAACTATATTCAAATATGATCATCTCCATCTACTCCACATGGGACCTGCTTTTAATTCCTTTTGCTTGGCCTTTACTCCACATTTTGGGGTATGCATGTGAATAATGCCATGATGCCTTACTATTGTTTTCACAAGATTAACACATGGCATTTAATGCTTATGCATGGGCCATGCAACAACCACCACCATCTTGTCTTCCTTGGTTCTTCTGGAATCTTTTAGTGGATCATCTCTTTGAGCTCCCTCTTTCCCTCTCAAACCCTTCTCACCTTGATCTAGTTTTCTTGCCATGTGCACCAAGATCCTCACCTCACTCCATATCCATCTTCTTTCCCCTTTATTCAAATCTTGCAAAAAAATCCAAAAAAGATTGTTTTATGGGCTTGCTTGAATCTGAAACAAAACAAAAGCAAAACAATTAGTTCAATAAAAAGAAAACAGACAAGAGAGAGAGCCCCAGCAGCAGCCCACCCTACCTAGTCGCAGCCCAGCAGCAGCTTCGGCCCAGCACCCTTCTTTCCTCCTGGGCCGGCTTTTCCTTCCCTGGCCCGATACCCCTTCGCCGTTCACGCCGTCTCCCTCTGTTCTTCTTCTCCCTCGACCTGCCCTCTCTCAGCGACAGACGGCAGCGGGCAGGTGGCCGTCCCCGCCGTCATCCGCGTCAGCAAGCACGCCGCACGCGTGACCCTCCCCGCCCTTATCTTCTCGCGCCTCGCTGTCGAACCCTAGCTCCCTTTCTTTGTTCTTCCCTCGCCCTCTTCTCCTCCGTACCAGGGCCGCCGCTGGTCTGAGCGCCACGTCGCCGCTCCCGTCCTAGTTGGCGTCCGTGGACTCACCGGGAAGCACCGCCGCGGACCTTGGCGTTGTTCCAGCCTGCTAGGAGGAGCCGGACCCACTTGGAGCTGCCTCCTCGTCGGAGAACCGTGCACCACCTCCGCGACATCGTCGTCCCCCTCCGCTCCGGCCGTCACATCCCCAGATTCCCTGGGGAATCAGACAAGGTGAGCGCCACCCTCGTTCCCTTCCCCTTTTCCTCCCCTCCGCGTGCCGAGCGCCGCCCGAATTTGGCCCCCGCCGGTGATGTGCCCTGCCGACGAACAGTTCTAGGCCGTGCGCCCCCCCTCTGTTCCCCGAGGCTCTCCGTCCGGTACAGTCCATCTCCGACGTTCCTTCCTGAATGAGATCCGTAGCTGGTAGACCCATCTCCTCGTTTTGTTTTAGAGTCAACGCGAGATACGCCACCGCTCCGCCGCAAACCTCGCCGGAAAACCTCGCCGCCGTCGGGATCGTCGAGGTTCAGTATGCGTAGGGTTCAATAAGCAGCCGTAGCAGTTTTGCAGAAAGCCCCCCCCCCCCCCCCCCCGCACCTTTTGTCGATCACGCGCAAGCCCTCCGCAGCCCTAGCGTCCCCACGGGTCAGCCCCTGTGCGTTTTTGCAAGAAGGCCCCCGTGGTTGTGAGATTCTCAACCCGCGCTCCCCGGATCCCACACGTGCCAGGCCCCCACTGGCGCGCCCGTGTGTGGCCCCGCGGATTGGCCGGTCCCACCCGTCAGTCTCTGCAGCTGGCTGAGTGGGCGGTAAGAAGAGCTTTTGCGCGCTGTTTTCACACAGTCAGCAGCGGCCCCACCCGTCAGCGACCGTGGCTAACTGAGGCTGGGTATAAAAAGTCTCTCGGTTATCTGTTTTAATAAAACAATTTCAGAAAATGTTTAAATTAAAATTCAAATCTGTTTTTAATAACTTTTAAATTGTAATTCCAAATAATACAAAAGATATATGTTTTGGAATCAGAAAGACGTGACGAATTCAAATATGCCATTCAAAATGTTGTTTGACCACTTTAAATTTTCGAGATGATTAAAATTACAATAAAATGCCCTTTTCTTAATAAATTAATAACTTTAATTCCACAGCTCCAAATTTAATAAATAATATGTCTAAATCAATCAGCACGACGAGCCCGTTCTATCTATGCATTCCATGTTCTGAATTGAAGCATGCATCATGTCATTATTCAAAATCAGAACTGTTTTATGGCAATAAAACTTTACTAAATAAATAATAAAGTGAATTATTCTTGTCCCCACACCTCACCCTTGCCATCCTACATTATTGCCATGTAAATTGTGCATCATTCATCATGGCATGCTTGTTTGCTTGTCGCATTTATTCATATGCTTGTGCACTTTATTATCTTTGCCCTTGTTTGTTTGGTTCTTCTTCGAATAGACGCCCAGCAGGAGAATTACCAGGATTCACAGGAGTTCTACCCAGATCCATCTCTCGCTTCAACTGAGCTGCCAGGCAAGCACTACCACATGCTTGCATACATATAGTACCTATTGCCTCTATCTTATTCTTGCATCATTGAGTCGCGATTGCATTAAATTGAATCACAAGTACTGCATAGCCTTTACTTTTAAACCCCACCGAGCTTGTTCCTCCATCCCATGAGCTATTACTACAGGAGTTTCTTGAGCCATGCGAGTCGTAGAAAAGCATGTGTAGGGTATGTGAGTGTCTGATGGATAACGAGGTACCTAAACAACTTAACCTGAGTAGTAATGGGATAACTAATGAAAGCGGCACCGGTGAGCAATATCTGCTATTTGGTTTTTCATGCTCACTTGTGTCCCGTAGGACCCCGAGTACTTGATTCATGTTCCTTGACTATTCGCACTATCCACATCCGGGAGGCCTTATGGACCCCCCTGAGCCAGAGCTTGATTCATTTCTACTTCTTGGGGCCACAAAGTAGTTTGGGGTTTTGTTACTATCCTGTACTCATGCCATGCTTTACTGTTTTATTTACGATTGTGCGAGGAGCACCTGTACTGTTTAAGAATTGCGGAGTGTTTTCGCGGTATCGACAAGCCCAGTCACATTTTCGGGTTCCCAGTCATTTACAGCCATTGGCGCAAACCTTGAGTCCATCTCGGAGTCAGCTAGCTTCGTTGCGGGTAGCTTAATGGGGTGGCCCCCTGAAATATTTCTGAATCCTGTGATCGCTTTGTCGTGAATGCCTCGTTGGGTTTTGAGTTGGTTTTTCCGAGGTTGATCGAGTGTGTGTTGCTATTTGTGCACCCCTGCAGGATAAATCTTTCTAAAAGCCGTGTCCGCGGTTATGGACGACTTGGAGCATAGTTTCTCGATCATAGACAAGTATAACTAAAGTACCGTTTTTAATCTGACTATGTACCTGATTAGTAAATAGTGCAATACTCATAGAATGGTTAATAAAACTTCCAACGGAGGGGTTGTTCGTCCGCTTTCTCGTTGGTAAGCGAGAAGGAGGATGGATCTATTCATTATACTGTTATAACTATTGTTTCTAATTAACAGACATCCGTCTATCATTGGTTAGGCAGATGGTTAGCGAGTATCTCTAGGCTTGTTAGTTATTATCTTTTGCTGCAATTGCGTCACCCCAGGTATATGTCCCCTTTAGAGGCATAAAGACTTGCTGAGTACCCCTAGGGTCTCACACGATAAATTGTTTGATTCAGATGAACAGGTGTACTCGCAAGATGGATACTGGGTGGAGGAGATGGATAATGTTGGCAACGATCACTCGGTGTAGAGATTCCGGGAACGGGGATCCGTGAGATCTGTGGGCGGGATGTGTTTATTTATGTGGCATCTTATGCCGATTTGCTTCTTATCCTTACTCGGATCTTGTTTTCCGCTTCCGCCTGATACTCTGATGTTTGATGTATGAGGAGCTATCCTAAACTATTATCTCTATCTAGGATATTTGGATCTTGCCGTATGGCGTTGCAATATTTCTATTTCTTTTAGATAGAATGGCTCTGTGAACAGTTGTATGGTGGCTTGCATACATACTCCCTTGTGTATGTAGTTGATCCCTTCGCCTGCCGATTACGCCGCTCGTTCTTTTCCCGATGTTCTGGAAGTGGTTATGACGGCCGAAAGGTCTACCTGTGAGTGGCCCATGGACCCCACCATACTATCTTAACCACTTTCGCTCATCCAGGCATGCAACTAAGAGCGTAATTCACCGAGGTAGTTACAATTGGTATCAGAGCCATCCCGCCCTTCAGGGTCTCTGCCAAATGGTCGTTGTCAGTCTAGCAAATATTTTTGGTAGCTATGTATACTAGGGAAAAACAAAAACGTGAGAGTAGGACTGCTTCCATTTTTCTTCTTACCCACCCACCCACCCTTTTTATGGTAAGGAAGTGTAACGTTTTCAATCCTCTTCTAAAAATTCAAACTAGGATTCACGTGTTCTGGGTTCCGTAGTACCATAGGTTGTGTGTGTGTGTGTGTGAATTCCTTGTCTATCTGTTGCATCCAAATGTTATCACTATCTGCCTTTTGGTTATCAACTGTTGGTACATTCCATACCGACAGGGCTTTGTAAACCGACGCGATCTATCTAATTCGTTGTATACCGGTGCGATCTGTCTTACTCTTTGTTATCCGACAATATCTTGTTTGGGGTGTTCGTTTCCGTAGTTACTAATCTTTAGGTTCATCTTAAGAAGAAGGTGTTGGGATATGTGTTTTACTTATTCATGTGCGGAGTAATGCTTTGAGTGCGGAATGGAGTCGCGACCATACCACTACTTTGATCATTCGCTCTTGTATATTGAATTGGTAGAGTTACTAATCTTGATTCGTTAAGTGTTTTTGCGCATATAGTGGTATTTTAATGCCGAAATTTGCGGAAAGTTTTTCTTTGTTAGCTTGTGTACCACACTCCTTGTTCAGTCGTGTGCGATATGCTTAATATCTTCTAGGTGCTTTGAACTTTGTTGATATTTTAATATCATCTCAGTGAATTGTATCCTTTAATCTTGGTTAATTCCATTTTGGTACTATTTTGGATTATTATTATTCTCCATTATAGTACTTACTTGTGTTTTATATCAATCACAGGATGGCACCACCACGCCGTTCTAAGGAGGACATACCACCTGAACTGGGGGCTGCTTTGACAAGTATTGCTAATGCCTTGGGAGCAATGCAGCAGAACCAGCAGCGATTCAAAGAAAGTGTCAGGAGGAATGAGTTTGTTCCGCTACCTCCACCTCCCAAGCGAGGAGACATCAAGAGTTTTCTGAAGTTCAACCCACGCCAATTTGAGGTGTCTGATCAGCCACTTGATGCTGATGATTGGCTGCGTGAAATGTGAAGGTTGCTGATGACTACGGATGTTCCTGAGAAAGAATGGGTAAAATGTGCCACGCACCTTCTGAAGGGAGATGCAGCTCCGTGGTGGGAAAATTACCTCAAGGCAGACCACTCTGGTTTTCAGCCTACTTGGGAGCAATTCACTACGGCTTTCAAAGAGCAATATCTGTCAGAAATTGTCATGGAAAGGATGAAGGAAGTGTTTCTCAACCTCAAGCAGGGCAATGACAATGTCAATACCTATATCAGAAACTTCATGAACCTTTCTCGGTATGGTGGCGATGAGATCTCTGATGACAAGAAGAAGCAAAAGAGGTTCAGGCAAGGGCTCAATGCATCAATCAAATATGCAATCACTCATGCAAGGCCGGGGTCTTTTCTGGAACTCCAACATATAGCTCTGCAGGAAGAAGCAAGTAGGCAAGTGTTTGAGGAGTCCAAGAAACACTGTCGCGATGCAGCAAGCTCTTCAGCTATGACAGCTCCTTCTAAGCGCCGCGTGTGGGTTCCTAACACCCCACCGTCGCTCCCGGCTCCACCAAGACCGTCAAGCTAAGCGGCAAGGGCACCAAACTCCTTCACTGCGGCTCCTAGGGGCTACAACCACAACTACCCTGGAGCGCTTGGCGGAGTCCCTGGCTACGCTGCTCCACGTCCACCTGGTGCTTGCTACACTTGTGGAAACACTGGGCATCGGCACTGGAATTGTCCAATGAACAACAAATCTTTCCCACCACCACCTCCAAGACCTGCGGCAAGTTCTTCTATGGTTCGTGCACCTCCACCTCGGGCTCTCACCATCGACACCAAGCCCGGGTCTACGGTTGCTCGTGCTAACTGTGTCAACGTCGCTCAAGCTGAGCATGCATCTGGAGTTGTGATGGGTATGCTTCCTGTTAACTCAGTTCCTGCACGAGTTTGGTTTGATTCTGGTGCATCGCATTCTTTTGTCTCTACGAGTTTTGCTAATGAGAATGGGTTATCTATGGATCCTCTCCCTAAGCGGTTAATGGTCCTTTCTCCTAGAGCAACAATGGCATCTTATAAAATCAGCCATGGCAATCAAATTGAGATTGGTGGCTCTTTGTTTCCGGCTTCCTTAATTATTCTGGGCAATTCTGACATTGATGTTATCTTGGGCATGGATTGGTTAACAGCAAATGCAGCTGTGATTGATTGTGCTGAACGCTCGGTTTCTCTGAAAATTCCTGAAGGCCATATAGTCTATTCTCCAAGTCTGACTCCTGCAACTCAGCTTTTCTCTTTGGCAGCTCTGAATGATGATGCTATGGAAGCTATTCAGAGTGTTCTGGTGGTCTGTGAGTTCCCAGATGTTTTTCCTGAAGAGTTGCCGGGTATGCCTCCTGACCGTGAGGTCGAGTTTGTGATTGAGCTTGAACCTGGTACCGCTCCTATCTCCAAGCGGCCTTATAAAATGGTCCTACTGAGTTGGCTGAACTCAAACGATAGCTTGATGAACAAGAGAAGTTGGGTTTCATTCAGCATAGTACTTCTTCTTGGGGTAGCCCAACCATCTTTGTGAAGAAGCGAGACAAGACTGATAGACTTTGTGTTGACTATCGGGCACTCAATGCTAAAACCATCAAGAATAAATATCCCCTTCCGCGGACTAATGATCTCTTCGATCAGCTAGCTGGATCTGTGGTATTCTCTAAGCTTGATTTGAGAAGTGGATATCATCAAATCAAGATTCGCAAGGAAGATGTTCCTAAAACAGCTTTCACCACCCGCTATGGTCTGTATGAGTACACGGTCATGTCTTTCGGTCTCACCAATGCACCTGCCACCTTCTCGAGGCTTATGAACTCGGTTTTCATGGAGTATCTTGATAAGTTCATTGTGGTCTATCTGGATGACATTCTAGTCTATTCTAAGTCAAAGGAAGAACATGAAGAACACCTTCGGTGTGTCCTAAACAAGCTTCGTGAGAACCGCCTGTATGCAAAGTTCTCCAAGTGTGAGTTCTGGCTGCCTCAAGTCACCTACCTTGGTCACGTCATCTCTGCCAAGGGCATTGCCGTCAACCCAGAAACTATTAAGACAATTGTTGACTGGCTTCCACCCATAAATGTTAAAGAAGTCCGGAGTTTCCTTGGGTTGGCTAGTTACTGTCGTCGCTTCGTTCAGAACTTCTTGAAGATTGCGAAGCCTCTTACCGATCTCCCCAAGAAAGGCAAGAAATACCTTTGGACTCCTGCATGTCAAGCAAGCTTTGAAATACTCAAAGAGAAGCTCACTTCCACACCAGTCTTGGTTCCTCCAGATACATCAAAGCCTTTCCAGATATTCTGTGACGCCTCATTGCAAGGATTAGGTGCGGTCCTTATACAAGAAAAACAAGTTGTTGCTTATGCCTCTCGACAGTTGAAGACGCATGAGATCAACTATCCTACACATGACCTCGAGCTCACAGCAGTTGTCTTTGCTTTGAAAGTATGGAGGCATTACTTGCTTGGCAACCGTTGTGAGATCTTTGCTGATCACAAGAGTCTGAAGTATATCTTCACACAACCTGATCTCAACCTTCGTCATAGAAGGTGGATTGAAGCAATTAATGATTTCGATTTGACCATCAACTACACTCCGGGCAAAGCTAATGTCATCGCCGACGCTCTCGGCCGAAAACCTTATGTCAACAACCTCATGGTGGAAGAACAACAGCCTACAGCCTCTCTTGTGCGAGGAATTCCGCAAGCTCAACCTTGAAAATGTGGATCAAGGGTATCTTCTGAACCTTCTGGCAACCCCACTCTTGGAAGAAAAAGTTCGCTCCATTCAACTTCGTGATCCTTACACTAAAAAGATCATCTCCATCATTCAGCTTCCGAAGTATGAGTCCTTCCACGTCGACGACCAAGGCGCTCTTTTCTTTGAACGCCGGATGTTTGTTCCGAACTACCCGGGTTTGAGAGAGCAAGTTCTTAAGGAGGCGCATGATTCTGTTCTTTCTATCCACCCTGGCAGCACTAAGATGTACATGGACTTGAAAACACAGTATTGGTGGCCTGGGTTGAAACGATATTGTGCCAAGTGTGTCTCGGAGTGTGATGCCTGCCGCAGAGTTAAGGTGTCCATCAGAAACCTTCCGGTCTTCTACAGCCATTGAAGCCTCCGGAATGGAAATGGGAGAAAGTAGAGATGGACTTCATAACTAGTTTTCCAAGGTTGCAGAAGGGCAACAATGCAATCTTTGTTGTCATCGAGAGGCTTTCTAAAGTGGCTCACTTCTTTCCTGTCAAGGAAACAATTTCTGCAATTCAGTTGGCTGAACTCTATATCAACAGAATTGTCTCTCTATATGGGGTTCCTCTTGAGATCAGCTCAGACCGTGGAAGCATCTTAACTTCCAAGTTCTGGGGAAGTTTCCAAAATGCTTTGGGAACAAAATTGAACTTCAGCACAGCTTACCATCCTCAGTTGCAAGGACAAGTTGAAAGGATCAATCAGATTCTGGAAGATATGCTCTGTGCTTGCGTTATCTCTTTCGGCATGAAGTGGGAAGAATGCCTTCCTTATGCTGAATTCTCTTACAACAACAGCTTCCAGAAAAGTCTAAAGATGGCACCATTTGAGGTTCTCTATGGTCGCAAATGCAGAACTCTGATTGGTTGGTCGGGCGCAGGTGAAAGAACACTGTTTGGCCCCGACATTGTAACTCAAGCGGAGGAGAAGGTTCACATCATTCTTGAAACCTGAAGATTGCTCAAAGTCGCCAGAAGAGCAATTATGACAGAAAGCACACGGACATGGAGTATGTCCCGGGTGATCTCGTTTACCTTCGTGTCACTCCCATGAGAGGCACGCACCGGTTTGGTATCAAAGGAAAGCTGGCTCCTAGATACATCGGTCCTTTCAAAATTCGTGGAAGAAGAGGAGAAGTTGCTTATGCTCTTGAGCTCCCTGAAAAACTCAAGGTCCATGATGTTTTCCATATCTCTCAACTCAAGAAGTGCTTCAAGGATCCCGGCAGGACCGTGGACCATGAACTCATCAATCTCCAAGAAGATCTGTCTTATCAAGAACACCCCATAAAATTCTAGAAGTCGCAGAAAGAAGGACTCGCAACAAGTCCATCAAGTTCTGCAAGGTGCAGTGGTCGCACCATTCCATTGATGAAGCCACTTGGGAACGCGAGGATGAGCTCCGTACCAAGTATCCTACCCTCTTCGTGTCTTCTTCTTCTTCCTAGAATCTCGGGGCGAGATTCCTGTTTAGTGGGGGAGAGTTGTAGCATCCCATCTGTCTAATATATGTAATGCTACATGGTCTAGTAATATAATTGCTACTTCCTACATCTAATTGTTGCATCATAATTATATCATGCTCATGTCATCATGCCACCTTGCATTTGAGCATCATATAAAACCCTTTTCATTTGGTTCTTCTCTCATATGCATTAGTAATTGTATTTGGCTCTTGATATATTGTATTTGGTTCTTGATAAATGCTTGATGCCCAAGTTGAGTTGGGGGCATATCTTTTATTCAACTCCATCACCTTTTCCTTGACACCACATTATAATTCCACCATCCAACTAAATATGAGCTTTGCACTTTATTGGGTTTTACCTCTAGCTCATATGGGTTGGGATGGATCCTTTTTTTTACCACTCCACATGCTTCCATGCAAGCATCATGTTGTTTTCACATTTTTAATATGTGGAGCCACCTTTGCATGCCTTGTGAGTGGTACCCCTTTTCAAGCTTCCATATGGGATCATTATGAATGTATGCTCATGTTGGAATATTTTTGGGACTATTATTCATCTAGTAGAACCTACACACTAGCAAGTCCAAACTATATTCAAATATGATCATCTCCATCTATTCCACATGGGACCTGCTTTTAATTTCTTTTGCTTGGCCTTTACTCCACATTTTGGGGTATGCATGTGAATAATGCCATGATGCCTTACTATTGTTTTCACAAGATTAACACATGGCATTTAATGCTTATGCATGGGCCATGCAATAACCACCACCATCTTGTCTTCCTTGGTTCTTCTGGAATCTTTGAGTGGATCATCTCTTTGAGCTCCCTCTTTCCCTCTCAAACCCTTCTCACCTTGATCTTATTTTCTTGCCATGTGCACCAAGATCCTCACCTCACTCCATATCCATCTTCTTTCCCCTTTATTCAAATCTTGCAAAAAAATTCCAAAAAGGATTATTTTATGGGCTTGCTTGAATCTGAAACAAAACAAAAGCAAAACAATTAGTTCAATAAAAAGAAAACAGACAAGAGAGAGAGAGAGCCCCAGCAGCAGCCCACCCTACCTGGTCGCAGCCCAGCAGCAGCTTCGGCCCAGCACCCTTCTTTCCTCCTGGGCCGGCTTTTCCTTCCCTGGCCCGATACCCCTTCGCCGTTCACGCCGTCTCCCTCTGTTCTTCTTCTCCCTCGACCTGCCCTCTCTCAGCGACAGACGGCAGCGGGCAGGTGGCCGTCCCCGCCGTCATCCGCGTCAGCAAGCACGCCGCACGCGTGACCCTCCCCGCCCTTATCTTCTCGCGCCTCGCTGTCGAACCCTAGCTCCCTTTCTTCGTTCTTCCCTCGCCCTCTTCTCCTCCATACTAGGGCCGCCGCTGGTCAGAGCGCCGCATCGCCGCTCCCGTCCTAGTTGGCGTCTGTGGACTCGCCAGGAAGCACCGCCGTGGACCTTGGCGTTGTTCCAGCCTGCTAGGAGGAGCCGGACCCACTCGGAGCTGCCTCCTCGTCGGAGAACCGTGCACCACCGCCGCGACATCGTCGTCTCCCTACGCTCCGGCTGTCCCATCCCCTGATTCCCTGGGGAATCAGACAAGGTGAGCGCCACCCTCGTTCCTTTCCCCTTTTCCTCCCCTCCGCGTGCCGAGCGCCGCCCGAATTTGGCCCCCGCTGTTGATGTGCCCTGCCGACGAACAGTTCTAGGTCGTGCGCTCCCCCGCTGTTCCCGGAGGCTATCCGTCCGGTACAGTCCATCTCCGACGTTCCGTCCTGAACGAGATCCGTAGCTGGTAGACCCCCCCCCTCCTCGTTTTGTTTTAGATTCAACGCGAGATACGCCACCGCTCCGCCGCAAACCTCGCCAGAAAACCTCGCCGCCGTTGGGATCGTCGAGGTTCAGTACGCGTAGGGTTCAGTAAACAGTCGTAACGGTTTTGCAGAAAGCCCCCCGCACCTTTTGTCGATCACGCGCAAGCCCTCCGTAGCCCCAGCGTCCCCAAGGGTCAGCCCATGTGCGGTTTTGCAAGAAGGCCCCCGTGGTTGTGAGATTCTCAACCCGCGCTCCCCCGGATCCCACACGTGGTAGGCCCCCACTGGCGCGCCCATATGTGGCCCCGCGGATTGGCCGGTCCCGCCCGTCAGTCTCTGCAGCTGGCTGAGTGGGCAGTAAGAAGAGCTTTTGCACGCTGTTTTCACCCAGTCAGCAGCGGTCCCACCCGTCAGCGACCGTGGCTAACTGAGGCTGGGTATAAAAAGTCTCTGGGTTATCTGTTTTAATAAAACAATATCAGAAATGTTTAAATTCAAATTCAAATCTGTTTTTAATAACTTTTAAATTGTAATTCCAAATAATACAAAAGATATATGTTTTGGAATCAGAAATATGTGAGGAATTCAAATATTCCATTCAAAATGTTGTTTGACCACTTTAAATTTTCGAGATGATTAAAATTACAATAAAATGCCATTTTCTTAATAAATTAATAACTTTAATTCCACAAGTCCAAATTTAATAAATAATATGTCTAAATCGATCAGCGCGACGAGCCCGTTCTATCTATGAATTCCATGTTCTGAATTGAAGCATGCATTATGTCATTATTAAAAATCAGAACTGTTTATGGAAATAAAACTTGACTAAATAAATAATAAAGTGAATTATTCTTGTCCCCACACCTCACCCTTGCCATGCTACATTATTGATATGTAAATTTTGCATCATTCATCATGGCATGCTTGTTTGCTTGTCGCATTTATTCATATGCTTGTGCACTTTATTTATGTTGGCCCTTCTTTGTTTGGTTCTTCTTCGAATAGACCCCCAGCAGGAGAATTACCAGGATTCACAGGAGTTCTACCCAGATCCATCTCTCGCTTCAACTGAGCTGCCAGGCAAGCACTACCACATGCTTCCATACATATAGTACCTATTGCCTCTATCTTATTCTTGCATCATTGAGTCGCGATTGCATTAAATTGAATCCCAAGTACTGCATAGCCTTTACTTTTAAACCCCATCGAGCTTGTTCCTCCATCCCATGAGCCATTACTATAGGAGTTGCTTGAGCCATGCGAGTCGTAGAAAAGCATGTGTAGGGTATGTGAGTGTCTTATGGATAACGAGGTACCTAAACAACTTAACCTGAGTAGTAATGGGATAACTAATGAAAGCGGCACCGGTGAGCAATATCTGCTATTTGGTTTTTCATGCTCACTTGTGTCCCGTAGGACCCCAAGTACTTGATTCCTGTTCCTTGACTATTCGCACTATCCACATCTGGGAGGCCTTATGGACCCCCCTGAGCAAGAGCTTGATTCATTTCTACTTCTTGGGGCCACAAAGTAGTTTGGGGTTTTGTTACTATCCTGTACTCATGCCATGCTTTACTGTTTTATTTAAGATTGTGCGAGGAGCACCTGTAATGTTTAAGAATTGTGGAGTGTTTTCGCGGTATCGACAAGCCCAGTCACATTTTCGGGTTCCCAGTCGTTTACAGCCATTGGCGCAAACCTTGAGTCCATCTCGGAGTCAGCTAGCTTCGTTGCGGGTAGCTTAATGGGGTGGCCCCCTGAAATATTTCTGAATCCTGTGATCGCTTTGTCGTGAATGCCTCGTTGGGTTTTGAGTTGGTTTTTCCGAGGTTGATCAAGTGTGTGTTGCTATTTGTGCACCCCTGTAGGGTAAATCTTTCTGAAAGCCGTGTCCGCGGTTATGGACGACTTGGAGCACAGTTTCTCGATCATAGACAAGTATAACTAAAGTACCGTTTTTAATCTGACTAAGTACCTGATTAGTAAATAGTGCAATACTCATGGAATGGTTAATAAAACTGCCAACGGAGGGGTTGTTCGTCCGCTTTCTCGATGGTAAGCGAGAAGGAGGATGGATCTATTCATTATACTGTTATAACTATTGTTTCTAATTAACAGACATCCGTCTATCATTGGTTAGGCAGATGGTTAGCGAGTATCTCTAGGCTTGTTAGTTATTATCTTTTGCTGCAATTGCGTCACCCCAGGTATATGTCCCCTTTAGAGGCATAAAGACTTGCTGAGTACCCCTAGGGTCTCACACGATAAATTGTTTGATTCAGATGAACAGGTGTACTCGCAAGATGGATACTGGGTGGAGGAGATGGATAATGTTGGCAACGATCACTCGGTGTAGAGATTCCGGGAACGGGGATCCGTGAGATCTGTGGGCGGGATGTGTTTATTTATGTGGCATCTTATGCCGATTTGCTTCTTATCCTTACTCGGATCTTGTTTTCCGCTTCCGCCTGATACTCTGATGTTTGATGTATGAGGAGCTATCCTAAACTATTATCTCTATCTAGGATATTTGGATCTTGCCGTATGGCGTTGCAATATTTCTATTTCTTTTAGATGGAATGGCTCTGTGAATAGTTGTATGGTGGCTTGCATACATACTCCCTTGTGTATGTAGTTGATCCCTTCGCCTGCCGATTACGCCGCTCGTTCTTGTCCCGATGTTCTAGAAGTGGTTAGGATGGCCGAAAGGTTTACATGTGAGTGGCCCCTGGGCCCCACCGTACTATCTTAACCACTTTCGCTCATCCAGGCATGCAACTAAGAGCATAATTCACCGAGGTAGTTACACCAACCCCCTGCACGCCCCCTCCCACTTACACGCTGGCCCCACTCCATGTCAGCCTCCACCTCATTGTCTTCAACCCAAGCGACGAACAGACCCCCACTCCCCTCTGCCGTTTCTAAAACCCGCTCGAATTCGAGCATTGCTCGCATTAAAACTCCAATGCGACCACCCCTTCTTAATCCCCTCTCCCTCCTCATCAGTTTCCCCTCACTCACCACCCCCAAAGACCTCGCAGGCTCCCCAATTGCGAGCTCGAACCGCCACTGTCCGACGCGACTCCGGTGACGATTCCGGTGAGCTCCAGCCGCAACGCGCCCTCCTCTCTGCCCTATTCCCTTCACCATGTCTTAGCCTAGTTTTTAACCCTGGCCGCGTGCCTTTTCTTGCCCCAGGTCGATGACACGATCATCGCCAGCGAACTCCCTCTACCGCCGCCGTCCGTCCATTCTTCCGGTAAGTCTAGGGTTCCCACTGCCTCTCTGTGACCACCACTAGCTTGCGCCGGACCTGGTACACGTTGCTGACACCTTCCTTTGCCTGTTCGAGCCCCGGATCACCGTCACCTTCGCAGGGACACGAGCTCCACCGTCGACAGAACTCCGGCGAGGAATCGGGATTGAGGCAGAGCACCACCCTCTCCACCGCGTCCATCAACGAGACCGCCTCGACCGCCACGACCTTTGGTAAGAGTCCACGGACCCCCTGCCCCTTTAGAACCACTGGAACACCGTCGTCCAACGAGCTGCCGCCGCGCACAAAGAGCCAGCGCCGCCAGTTCGTGGCTGCGCGCTGAGCACCGTTCGATCAAGTTTTAGTGGCTAGGATTAGATCTCTAGCCGAAGCGGTACGGGCTGATCTGATTCATCCATTTTCCACTTAAAATACGATGGCCCGCAGCGATCGATCCGACCGAATCGGTACGGGCCAATAGGATTGTGCCACGTCGGCTAGGATATCTGTTTAATTAGAAAAATAGACAGATTATATATTAAACTTAGAAATTCAATAACTTTTGATCCACAATTCAGAAAAATGCAAATTTGGTGTCTATGGATTCAGAGAAATGAGAAATTTATTGTTGAGGCCTTTTTTCACACTTTTGCTTCTCAAAAATTGGAATTATTGGCAGAACCTTTTTAGGAGTATTTTGCCCCTAAAAATTACTTCATAGATTGTTTTTTTGGTATTTCTTATGCCTTTAGATAGGATATTTTAACCTCTGTACTATAGACTCTGTAAGTTTTAGAGTTGTGATCATATCATTGCATTTTTCATGCATTCATATTTTTGTGATGCTAGATTGATTGAATTATTGTTGTTGGATTTTTCTTTGTGTAGATTGTGTGGATTGTGAAGTTTGTTGCTGTGAGGATTGTACCTATTCCCCTAGCTACCAAGGCAAGTGATATTGCATCTTATGTCCCATTATTTTCAATATTGCACAATACTTCAGTTGATAAGGCCACAACCAGTTCAACCTATTAAGTTCTTTGCTCTTCTTGCCGAGTCACTCTGTAACTCAGCCCTCTTTATTCTTGTGACTTGTCATTCCCTTGGCTCATTCCGAGACGCCGGCCGGGTTATTTCCTTAGATACGGGTTACCCACTTAGATCCTTTCCTTCTCTCGTATGCTTCCCCACGTCCTACGTGTAGGGTAATCATTGTTTTGCCTCATTTTTAGGGCCCACACCTGTTACTACGCCAGTTACTATATTCATTGTTACGGATAACTGCTGTGAACGACACATCATGGCTATTTCCTCGTTAACCACAATGCCATGTCCAGTCATGGGATCGGTAACACCATGTGGCCCTTCCTATGGCTTGCCTCTGATTGGTTGATCTGGCTGATACACGGCCACACCATGTGGCTTCGTTGTACCGCTGGATCCCACTGCCCCCTCTGGAGAGTGGTTAAATAGGGGGTAAGGGACGCCCCTTGGTCATTTACCCTACCTGCGCACACATCTGCCTCTTCTTCTTCCTCCTCTTTCGCGTAACAGCAATGTCGTCATCGTTGCTTCCGCTTAGGCATTATGCCCTTGCTGCCGCGTGTCACCGTTGTTCTCCTCTGCCGTAGCCGCGCCATTGACTCTGCGTAGCCACACCGGCACGGGTCCCCACCAATATATGTCTTTGCCCCCGTCATAGATTGGGTCTATGAAGGCAGAGACCTTGAGATGGCGGAATCAGAGGATATGGTCACCATCCATAAACATGAAGAGGGCGGCGAGGCCGACGAGCGCGGCGCCTGGTATGGTTCCTGGGTCTACCAGGATGACCTAGACTGGTTGTACTAAACCCACTATATCCCCGCCGAGGTTAGTTGCTGCCTCCCCTACGAGGAGATCTCTCCTTCCCCCAATCCAGATGAGTTCGTTGTTTTCCTTTCGCATTTCCAAGTCGGATTTGACCTTCCAGTCAGCGACTTTTTTCATGAGTTCATCACCACCTTCGAGCTTCAACGACACCATCTCCTGGCTAACACCATTATCTCCCTCTCTTCCTCTGCTTCCGGGATTGAGGGGTATCTCGGCCTCTGGCCCACAGTGCACCTCTGGTTCAAATTCTTTGGCTTTCGAGCTAGTGTCATCCATGCTCTAGAGACCGCTCCTGCCGACAAATCCTTAACTCAGTGCGGAGTGGTTTCCATCTCACCTCAGAAGCATTCTGCCTTCCCCCGAGTCACCGGCCTTGAGTCCTACAAGGGATGGGCTAAAACATTCTTCTACGTGAAGCACAACACCGAGGTTGACAAGATTCGGCTGCTCCCCTATTTACCCGATGTCCCCGACCGAACCTTGTGAGGCCGAATTCTGAGGAGATCCACTGCCCTGGTGAACTACATTGAAAAAAGGTTCAAGGAGATGAATCTGCTGGGGCTGCACAGCGAGGATATCATGATCACTTTTGTTTGCAGCTAGATCTCCCCTCTACAGCACTGAACCCACAAGCTTTGCCATATGAGCGGGCATCTCGACCCCAACTGGACTTCCTCCTTTGAGCTCAACAATACTCAAATCTTTCGCCAGGTCAAGGCTATATTCAAGATAGACAAGGACTTCAATGAGGATTGGGAGTGGGGGTTCAAGCATTTCTGCCAAGATAAGCTACCTGGGGGGTATGTCCCTTACTCAACCCTTTTTTGTGAGTTATGTTTTATGTTGGACCGTATTACTTTACTTTACTTGAGACCTTTTGCAATGTTTCTTTCATTTGTTCCTTCAGCAAATAGTTGAGAATGGTAAGGAACCGTCCCTCGAGTGGGGAAATGATCGCGAAGCCTCAGACACGGAAGAGCCGGACACCGAGATGTTCTTGCCTGTCCTGGATGGCCACAAACGACCCTCTGGTAAGGCCTCTTATTTAAGGGATTAGCTGGATGATGAGGAAGACCCTGATATTGAAATCTTAGAGGTACTTGATCTGGTTCCTATCTCATATGCCTTTCCGGTTGACTCGGCTCCAACTAACCTGGTTGGTCAGGTCCGTGACGATCCTCCCCTTATTGTGGGTGATCCGGTTCCTGCCCTTCCAAGAAACGTGCGGCCACCTCGGCTCCCTCTTCCGAGCCATCTCAGCTAAGAAGTGGCAGAAGAAACTCGGTGTCAAGGGCGCCAACAAGCCTGTGACTAAGGCCATAGTTCGGAGGGCCTCCAAACCTAGGGAGCCTCCTAATTCATCCGAGTAAGCCCTTCTTTCTTTTTCCTTGATCTTTAATTAGCTTTACTTGCTTCATGTGTATTTCTTGTTTATCTCTTTCTGTTCTAACTTGTTGTTTTGTTCTCTGTCTGACCCGGCAGGGCTCCCATGGAGATCCCCTAGAGCAGTTCGAGCATTGCCTCGCCTCTCCGAGATGCTCATCCTTCTCCTTGCCATGATGATGTGCGCCCCTTGAGCCCCATTTTGGAGAGCTCCACGGCCGCACCGGACCTTAGCCCACCTCGGCAAGAGGGGGGCAACGTCGGCACAGATGGAGGTGGAGTTGTCGAGGATGCACCCATGCTGGACAATCCTAGTTCTTCTTCTACTCAGCAACCAGATGGTGAAGGTGCTAGCAACATCGGCACCAAGGCAATTCCTTTCTAGGTGTCGGTGACTCCGGCACCGACCCCTGTTCAACCAGTACCAGCTCCAGCACTAGCTCTAGCACCAAGTTCTTCTATTCCAGTTCCCCCTACCTCGTCCGAGTCTCTCGAGACTCGACAAGATGACCAAGCTCCACCCAGCTCAAAGGCCAAGCCCTCTACACCAACTACTTCTGCCCAAGATTTATTTCAGCAGAAGCCTCAAGCCAAACCCGCAGCACAAACCAGCTCTTCGCAGCAGCAACCCAAATCAGGCACCAAGGCCAAGAAGGGTGATGATGCTACCAAGGGCCAATAGGCTTCCGAGGCGACCAAACACTAGGCCCCCAAAGGATCAACTGCCGAATCTGGATAGCGTACTCGTGTGTCCATGATGAAGAAGGGGAGAACTGCCTCCGACTCTACTGCTTCCGGGTCTGCTAGCAGTAAATAGCTTACCCTACATACCAGCCCAGCCGCTGCTCAGTCTGCTAGGAAAGTAATCTTTGTCCTTTTTCCTTTTGACTCACAGATAATTATACCTCGGCTATGCAGGGTCAATGAACTATTGCAGTGTCTCTTCAAGATAGCATGCCATTGCCTGACATGATGCTTCACATTCTTGAACAAGCAGGGCAGCATCAGGCGAAGCTCAAGAAAAAGGATGATGAGATTGCCAAATTGCGGCTCAAGGATAATGAGATTACTCGGTTGAATGCCGAGATGAAAAAGCTAAAATACCTCCACAAGGCTGAACTGGACAAGGCTGACCAGACCTTCTCCGGGGAAAAGGAGCTGCTGAAGACCCAGCTTGAGAAAGATCGAGATATGCTGAAGGACGCCCATATCCAGTTTGAGTCGGTGAACACAGAATATGAGAAACTCAAGAAGAGGAGTGCTGATTGGCTGAAGGAACTGACTCGGATCAATAGTCATATCTCTCGTCAGTTTTTTCTCTTGCCGACATTCCTTTCTTAGGGTCTTGTCCCCTTATTTACTAATCTTACTTGTCTCATTTTCAGGAAAATTTCCAGATTCCAACGCCATTGCTTCCACTGTTGTTCATGATTTCCGGGTTAAGCGAGGCACTCCAGTTGGTCCATCCGCTGGGCTCATTCCTTATGATATGGAGGATACACTAGTGAGCCTCGCAGCCCAGATTGAGCCCATGAGGAGCTATTGTTCGGATATCATGGATGCAGCTATCCGGATGTTCAATGCCCTCTAGCCCAATGAGCCCACTCCTGAAGGTCCTGCACCCTTAATTGCGAAATTGATGGAGTGTGTGAGACTCAGCTGGACCTTTAGAGAGAATCTGTTGCGCGTGCTGGAGCTGACATGGCCCTGAGCTTCATGTTGTCTTGGTAAGAAGTCATGGACTTAAAGGTTCTCAGCTGCATGCGCACCGGGTCTAAGTGGATGAATGATCCGGAGTGCATTGGTCAATGCAAAGCTTGCGCCTACAACTTCATCCAGTATACCTTTTGCCATCAATGGAATGAAGGGCCAAGCTTCCTTGAATCCGTCGACGACGGTTATGTCGAAGATGGTTCGGGCGGCGAAGAGCAAGAAGCCTCGGACTTTGCCGAGGAAACTAAAGATCTAGAAGCTAACCCGAATGATGAGGCAGAAACTGAGGTTCCCCCTACTAATGCCGACTTGCCTCCTTCTGTTGCAGATACCTCAGGTCCCACTGCTCCTTGAGCCAAAAACACTTTTAAATTTGTTAAATCCCCGGTATGCCGGGTGCAGATGTATTTAAGCACAATGTGATGTTTTGCTACCACTAAGTACTTTATGCCGGATTAACTTGGGCCAAGTCCCCGAGTTCCATTTTCTTGTTCTTCCAATTTTATGATTCGGCTTGCGTCTACCTTGATTCGGTTTTTGACTTACGAGTCCGAGGTTCAAAAAATTGACTTAACAATACTCGAAACTTTAGGATTAGCTCAAAATAATTCAACACAACAGAAGTAAAGTAACTACATGGGTTAGTCCAAATAAGAAATGTCGGCTCGATTGCGTTCCTTTCCTTAGTCGTTTTTATGTGCTTAGCACTTCCAAACTTGTTCTATTGCTTGCCATGAAGCCGATTCTTGTTGGACAGCAACAAATCGAAGAGTTAGGTTTTTGGTGCCTACACATTACTAATCCGGCTAAGGTGTAAGTAATTTAAGCCAGCCGACATAAAAAAATTAAATACAGAAAAGACAATTATTCAGGCAGTCCCCGAATTTCTGCACGAGGTACCAGGGTTCCATTGATAAGCTCATTGCCAACATACAGGCCGACAAATGAGAGTTTGAGATACATACACTTTTTGCTAAGTGTAAAACGGGCGAAGTAGAGCTACATTCCATGGATACTTAGATTCCTCGCTAGACCTGTTGATGGCCCAAGATATCTCGAGCTCGTTGGGGAACCCCAAGAGGAAGGTATGATGAGCACAGTAGCAAGTTTCCCTCAGTTATGAAACCAAGATTATCGAACCAGTAGGAGCAAGGAAACACCTCCAAGGTGTTGTTTCCAACTTGGAATCCTGGACAACACAACCACAGAACTTTACCCCCAACTTACAGTGAGGTTGTCAATCTCACCGGTTTTGCTGAAAACAAAGGATTAAACGTATTGTGTGGAAGAAAGTAAAATCTTGCAGAAAGTAAATAGAAGGCAGTAAACAGTTGTAGATTGATGGTAAAAGAAAGGACCGGGGTCCATAGTTCACTAGTGGTGGTTCTCCTTAAGATAGATGACATGTTGGGTGAACAAATTACTGCGGGGAAATTGACAAACATCGAGAAAGCATACATGCATATACTAATCATCTTGACTCCTATGAGATTTGATTGGGCATTACAACATTATATATAGACTGTAATCCAACTGCATCTATGACTAATAATCCACCTTCAGGTTATCAATCTGAACCCCCTCCAGTATTAAGTTGCAAGCAACAGATAATTGCATTACGCATTGCGTGTAAAGTAAACAATATGATTGTTCTATGAACAAAGGATTGTTGTTTTCTCTCTAGTAGCAATAGCACATCTAGACCATAGAGATTTCTGTCACTTCGCCAGATTACTAGAGGCATGAGCCCACTATCGAGCATAAATACTCCCTCTTGGAGTTGCTAACATCTACTCAGCCAAGATATCTACTAACAACGGAGAGCATGCAAGATCACAAATAACAAAGACATGATAGAATCAACAATCAATCTGAAATAGCATCTCAATATCTATGAGATCCCCGCAAACACAACATGTATGATTACAAATAGATGATCTTGATCATGAACGGATCTCACAAGATCTAGACATGGTAGCACAAAGGAGAAGAACCAACCATCTATCTACTACATGGACCCGTAGTCCAAGGATGAACTACTCACGCATCACACCGGAGGCTTGCATGGTGATGAAGAAGGCCTCCAGGGTGAATTCTCCCATCTGGCAGGGTGCCGGTAAGAGCTTCAGATCCCTCCTGATCTAGGGATGGTGATGATGGCGGCTACAGACTCTTTCATGGAATTTTGATCGGGTACTTAGGGTTTCTGTATCGGAGGCATTGTATAGGCGAAAGGGGAGGCCGAGGGGATGCCCTAGGCAGCCGCACCACCCCCTGGTGTGGGCCAGGCCTGGCCGTTTAGCCAGGTGGTGTGGGCGGCCCATGGCCCCTCTCTGTCTCGTATTCTGGTTCCGTTTCCCCCTCGGTGAAATACTAACTTTGGCTTTTGTCCCATCCAATTACGAGAATATTCATTTTCTGACTTTCCTAGAACCAAAAATAGCAGAAAACAGGCAGCTGGCACTATGGCATCTTGTTAATAGGTTAGTCCAAGAAATTGTATAAAAAGTACTCCAAAGTGTGGAAAAAACATAAGAAAGTAGGTAAAAACCAAGCATGGAACATCAAAAATTATAGATAGGTTTGCAACGTATCAACATCTCCAAGATTGACTCCTGCTCGTCCTCGAGTAGGTAAGTGATAAAAAGAAAGAATAATTTTTGAGGTGACATGCACCATCATAAACTTGATCAAAGTATTTGTAACATTGATAGCTGGGATCATAGTACTTCAACATAGCATCAAAAATAAAGTTCTAACAATAAGACATAGCAACTATGTTGTAACATGAAAAGGCATAAACAAAAGATTCATGAATAACAATGCTTTGCAAGACGTTTGTTTGTTTCACAAGAAGAAAACATAGCATAGTGGCATTCAGCTTGTCCCTCATAGAGTAGCAAACATAAATGCATAGGACACCTTCAAAGTTTATAAGGGTGACTAGATACAAATAGTTTAAGAAGCAATATCAAAATTATGCATCAATCAACAAGTCTTGGGACAATGCACATAGAACTAAGAATGGCCACTATGCTCTCAAACTAGGTGCATAAAGATAGAAGGTGGAGACTCAACATAAAAGTAAAAGAAAGGCCTTCATAGAAGGAAGCATGGATTCAAGTTTCATAAAGAGCTTCCGGAAATTATGGTACTTATTAGCTTTAAGCTCTCATTGCCCCTATCATAAGCATCTTGAAGTGATTAAGGTTAAAGTGAACAAACTATGGAGTATATGGTTGACAAAGTATAAGTTGGAAATCTCATGTCCCTTGAATACGAGGGCCGCTCCTCATGATACTCAAGTTTAGTTACTGGTAACTTCTTGTCATAGTAAGTACATGTGTATCATAGATAACCGCCAACCGGGTACCCCTTACCCGATGATACGGAAGAATCCCCATATCAAAATGACAAGGCCAGCAGACAACGAGCATCTCAACAATCTTCTTATTTACCATGGGAAAATGGTGCTTTTTTCTCTCTTTCCTCTTTTCTCATATCTCTTTTTTTCTCTTTTTCTCAATATCTGACTCTTTTTTTACCAGAAGAATGCTTCATAGACAGCTCATTATGGTTACGCTGTAGGTTTCAACCATGATTAGGCATGGATTAGACCGGCAGTCCTGGCATTTCTCTAACACACATACATAGCTCCATGGACTTACAAGCTCCCCTTTCATTTCACACCGACGACATCCATAGACAAAAGAGCATGATATCAACTAGGTACAAAGTACAAGTGCAATGTTGAAAGCGTTCCCCATGATAGCATGGTTCTGCTAATCCCCAACATATAAGTGCAAGCATATACAACATAGACAGCACAATGGTTCAAGTTTATTAAGGGCAAGAAAAGTAAAGTGTGCCATCAAGTTCGTGAGAGCTTTAATCACTAGTTTTCTCATAACAAGTTTAATTCGAAAGGTAGATAAAAACATGAATATACTTGGAATAGCAAATGCTAATAGGTAGGTATGGTGGACTCTTTGAAATAACTTGGTTTTAGGAGTTGGATGCATGAGTGGAACTCATACTTGGTTATGGAGGCTAGCAAAAGACTTGGAGCAACCAACTAAGAGAGCAATAATGGCCATAATCATGCAAAGCAACAAAACATCATTAATTAAACCATAAAGTGATATTACAAGTCGAAAACTAAAGGATCATAAAGGCTATGGTGACTTGGGATGGTCATAACATGGTGTGAGCATGCGCCAAGTAAACCCAAATAAAGCATCAAAGGAGAATACCACAATACTATGCTTTAATATGCTAAAACAACGCATGATTCTTCCAAGGCACATTAAGCAATCTCAATTTTTATAACATGTCATGCTACAGCAAAGATCACTAAGCATAAAGCCAAAATAATACCAAGCATGACATGACAAAGCATGGGCCACAATCAAAAACAAGCTCTCTTTACCACTTAAGCATGAACGTTCCTACTCTTTTTCCAATCCAAACCAAACTATTTGAAAACTAATGTATGAAAGAGGGGGTCCAACCAATTTATTTAAGCAAACTAAGAAAACAAAGCAAACGAAAACCAAAAATGAAAACAAAGACGCTCCAAGAACAACACAACTGTGCATGAAACAATAAAAATGAAGTGTTTGGAAGAAACCTGGGATTTTTATTGATGAAGAAGGGGATGCCTTGGGCATCCCCAAGCTTTGACGCTTGTACTTCTTGGATATTTCTTGGCGTGACACGCGTGGCATCCCCAAGCTTGAGCTTTAGTCCATTCTTCATCTCATTACATCATTCTCTCCATACACCTGAAATTTTTCCTTCATACAAAACTTCACACAATCTTTATTAGCAACATTAGTGCACTCAAAATAATAATTCTCTGGGTTCAGTTTCAACACCAATAAAACTTCCTCTAAAACACAAGCTACTGAAGCACTTCCCTTGAAAAGCTCAATTCCCAAAAGAGAACTCAAAAAGGAACCAACAAGAAGCAAATGCAAATAATGGCAGAAATCTGTCAAAACAGACCAGCAGGTAAAAACCAATTTTTTCGAAGACCTTCTGTTGCTCAAATCGAACGGTGCTTAACTAACTAAAGTTATATAACAACCTCGGGCAGAAGCACAAAAATTCACGCCTCAAAACGACGTACATAGATTTTACACGAATTTTTACGGTGAAGCACAAAAATCTGTTTCGGGACAGCAACTTTCCCAAGCATTAGTTCCCTCTCATTAGAGGTTACTCTTGGTACAAAAATCAAAATAAAAAGGATAAGGAGCGGTTATTACTAAAGTAATAACTTCCAAGACTCATCTAAAACTTTTAGGTTATCTCCCAATAAGTACTTTTCTTTAACGCCTTTAAGCTAGGCGTAAGAAGCAAGAAAAACAATCAAGTGTTCTCAAATGAAGAAGCATTAAGATTAATACCAGAAATATCTTCAACAAGGCAAGGTATCTCATCCAAATAAGTTCTAGAGGATCCTCTCTCAATGCTTTTGGGTTCACTACTTTCATCAAACGGGTTTTCAGGAACAATCCAATTAAGATTCTTTTCTATGGCTTCATGCATTACTACAAGTTTGAAAGGTATTGGTATCTTAATTTCCTCCCCATTAGGTTCGGTTTTGGTCATATCTTCTCATGTACCAATAACATCTATGCATGAGCCTAGTATATTAAAACGTTCGAATACTTTTCTAGCTTCCTTGGCAACATCATAGAATTCCTTAAGCAAAGTTTATAGAATAAAATCTCTCTTTTCAGGGTCCTCAATTTCCTTAAGTTTAAGAAACATTACTTGCATTAAGGGGTTAAGGTTAACAAAGCTAGCTTCCAACATGTGAACCAAAGAAGCTGCAGCAATTTCATAATTTGGAGCAAGTTCTGCAAGGGATCTATCCTCAATATCCTCATGCTTACTAACATGATTAAAGAATTCTTCAATATTATCTTTTCCAATTATAGAGCCACTACGTATTGAAAGGTCTTTCAAAGTGAATTTAGGGATCAACATGGTGAGCTAAGAAAGAGGTAACAACTATAGAAAGTCTTTTTGTGTGTTTTTAATAAAGAAAGCGAACTAGTAAAACTAATTTTTTGTGTTTTAGATAAAGAAACAAGCAAACAAAGCAAAAATAAACTAAGAAAATCAAAAATGACAAAGTAAAGAGATTGGTTATGAGGGACTCCCCTTGTGAAGATGTCCTTGACTCCTCGGCAACGGCGCCAGAAAAGAGCTTGATGGCCCAAGATATCTCGAGCTCGTTGGGGAACCCCAAGAGGAAGGTATGCTGAGCACAGCAGGAAGTTTCCCTCGGTTATGAAACCAAGGTTATCGAACCAGTAGGAGCAAGGAAACACCTCCAAGGTGTTGTTGCCAACTTGGAATCCTGCACAACACAACCACAGAACTTTACCCCCAACTTACAGTGAGGTTGTCACTCTCACCGGTTTTGCTGAAAACAAAGGATTAAATGTATTGTGTGGAAGAAAGTAAAAGCTTGCAGAAAGTAAACAGAAAGCAGTAAACAGTTGTAGATTGATGGTAAAAGAAAGGACCAGGGTCCATAGTTCACTAGTGGTGGTTGTCCTTATGATATATGACATGTTGGGTGAACAAATTACAGCGGGGCAATTGACAAACATCGAGAAATCATACATGCATATACTAATCATCTTGACTCCTATGAGATTTGATTGGGCATTACAACATTATACATAGACCGTAATCCAACTGCATCTATGACTAATAATCCACCTTCAGGTTATCAATCCGAACCCCCTCTAGTATTAAGTTGCAAGCAACAGATAATTGCATTACGCATTGCGTGTAAAGTAAACAATACGATTGTTCTATGAACAAAGGATTGATGTTTTCTCCCTAGTAGCAACAGCACATCTAATACCTTAGAGATTTCTGTCACTTCCCCAGATTACTAGAGGCATGAACCCACTATCGAGCATAAATACTCCCTCTTGGAGTTGCTAGCATCTACTCGGCCAAGATAACTACTAACAATGGAAAGCATGCAAGATCACAAATAACAAAGACATCATAGAATCAATAATCAATCTGAAATAGCATCTCAATATCCATCGGATCCCCACAATCACAACATGCAGAATTACAAATAGATGATCTTGATCATGAACAGAGCTCACAAGATCTAGACATGAAAGCACAAAGGAGGAGAACCAGCCATCTAGCTACTACATGGACCCGTAGTCCAAGGATGAACTACTCACGCAGCACACCGGAGGCTTGCATGGTGATGAAGAAGGCCTCCAGGGTGAATTCTCCCCTCTAGCAGGGTGCCAGGAAGAGTTTCAGATCCATCCCGATCTAGGGATGGAGATGACGGCGGCTACAGACTCTTTCGTGGAATTTTGATCGGGTACTTAGGATTTCTGTATCGGAGGCATCTTATAGGCGAAAGGGGAGGCCGAGGGGGTGCCCTAGGCGGCCGAACCACCCCCTGGTGTGGGCCAGGCCTGGCCGTTTAGCCAGGTGGTGTGGGCGGCCCCTGGCCCCTCGCCGTCTTGTATTCTGGCTTCGTGTCCCCCTCGGTGAAATACTGACTTTGGCTTTTGTCCCGTCCAATTCCGAGAATATTCATTTTTTCTGACTTTCCTGGAACCAAAAACAGTAGAAAACAGGCAACTGGCACTGTGGCATCTTCTTAATAGGTTATTCTAAGAAAGTGTATAAAAAGTACTCCAAAGTGTGGACAAAACATAAGAAAGTAGATAAAAACCAAGCATGGAACATCAAAAATTATAGATACGTTTGCAACGTATCACCTGTCCGCCTTGTTTTTCTCCTGTGGCTGCACATCAATGAGGTACTAGGAATCATTGTGCAATGATTTGCTTACAATGAATGGCCCTTCCCATGGAGGGGGTAACTTATGCATGCTGGCAGTGCGCTACACCAGCCAAAGTACCAGATCACTTTCTCGGAATACTCGGGGGTTTACTTTCCGGCTGTGGTAACGTCAGAGATTTTGGTTATATATGGCGGATCTGGACAAGGACAATTCCCTCGCTTCTTCCAGCAGATCAACATCATTTTGCTGGGCTTCTCGCACTTCGGCTTCTGTGTATTGGGCGACCCTGGGCGAGTCATGCTCTATGTCGGCTGGTAATACAACTTATGCCCCATATACCAGAAAGAATGGCGTATAGCATGTTGATCGATTCGGAGTTGTTCTTAAACTCCACAGTACCGTTGGTAGTTCTTCTATCTAGCACCCCGCTGATCTTTGCAGTGGCTCAATGAGTCGGGGTTTTATCCTAGACAAAACTAGTCTGTTGGATCTTTCCACTTGTCCATTCGATGTGGGGTGGGCTACTGATGCTACATCTAGCCGAATCTTCTTATCTCGGCAGAATCTTGCAAATGCTCCTTTAGCAAAGTTTGTGCCATTATCAGTTATGGTACTGTGAGGATAGCCATATCTCAGAATTATATCCTTGAGGGAAGTCATGGTCATAGCTCCATCACATTTTCTGATTAGCTTCACTTCAATCCACTTGGAAAACTTGTCCACCATGACCAAGATATGGGTCATATTTCTTTTTGCTGGCTTAAATGGTCCCACCATATCTAAGCACCACACAGCAAATGGCCAAGTGATTGGTATAGTCTTGAGTTCCGACATTGGCATGTGTGTCTTGGTGGCGTACCTCTGACAGCCATTGCACTTCCTTACAAGATCTTCTGCTTGCTCCAAGGCACTTGGCTAGTAAAATCCATGCTGGAAATATTTTGCCACCAAGGCTCTAGATGATGCGTGATGCCCACACTCCCCCTGATGTATATCTCGGAGGATATCAAGCCCCTCTGCCAGATCAAGACATCACTGAAGCACACTTGTTACACTTCTCTTATATAATTCGGTGTTGATAATGGCGTATGCCTTTGATCTCCTCTGGATCTGCCTTGAAAGTATCTCATCACTTGGCTAAGTTCCATCCTTCAAGAATTCAAATATTGGCTTGTCCCTTGTTGGCATAGCACGAACTGGGAAAAGTACCTCATCAATTTCCATTGCCTCCACCAACATAACTCCTGCCAGATCAAGCTGAACAGTCCCCGGGTTCTATGAGGAAATCCCTGGGTTTGCCGAGGTAGTCCCCGGGTTAGATGAGGTGTTCCACCAGTCAACATCCATTGGGGTAGCTTCTGATTTGGAGTGCGCCAGGACATAGATTGACTCGGATTCTGGTGAAGGTGTGATAGATGGTTTTCTCAAGTGCTCCAAAGCAACTCCTGGCGGGATCGGCTACCGATATGACCCTAGTTTAGACAGTATGTCGGCTGCTTCATTCTCAAGACGAGGTACATGGTGGAATTCACATCCCTCAAAGTACCCACATATCTTTTGGACATGAAATCTATAAAGGGCCATGTTTGCATCTAGGGCATCCCACATACCAGATACTTGCTACACCACCAAATCCAAATCACTAAAGCACTATATCCGGCGTATCCCAACTTCCTTTGCCACTTTAAGTCCATGCACGAGTGCTTCATACTCGCCACATTGTTTGATGCTCTAAAATGGATCTGAAGAACATATTTCAGTTGATCTTTCTTGGGCGATATAAGCACTACCCTAGCCCCTAATCCTTCCTTTAGTTTTGATCCATTAAAGTGCATCCTCCAGAAGTTGGAGTCCAGCAAAGGTGGTTTGTACTGCATCTCGACCCAGTCCACGAAAAAATCCGCTACTACTTGAGACTTTATCACATCTCTTCTATCAAATTATGGTGCATATGGGGCTAACTCAATTGCCCACTTTGCAATCCAGCCACTTGTGTCTTTGTTACTCATTATCTTGGATATGGGCGCTTCACATATCACTTTTATGGGGTGTTCTTCAAAGTAGTGATTGAGCTTCTTAGGTGCCATGTACACATCATATGCCATCTTTTGATAGTGAGGACAGTTTTCCTTCAAAGTAGACAATACCTCGCTTAGGTAATATACTGGCCCTGCATCGACTTACCTTCCTCATCACGCTCTATCACTATCACGGCACTTACGACTCGGTTGGTTGCTGCTATATAGAGCAATATTGACTCCTTGGATAGTGGTGAGGCTAACACTAGTGCAGAGGCTAGCATATTTTTCAGTTCATGAAATGCGCTATCAGCTTGCGGTGTCAAAACAAATTCATCTGCCTTTTTCATTAACTAGCAGAGGGGTAATGCCTTCTCTCCTAGCCGACATACAAACTGACTTAACGATGCCAGGCAACCAGTGAACTTTTGCACATCATTAAAACACTTCGGCAGTTCCATTCTTTCTATGGCTCAGATTTTAGTGGGGTTGGCCTTGACACCTCGGTTGGACACGAGAAAACCGAGTAACTTCCCAGCCGGCACACTGAAAGGTACATTTCTCCGGGTTAAGCTTCATTCGGAACCTCCTTAGGTTTGCAAATGTTTGCCGAATATCATCAAGGAGCATTTTTCTTTCCTTAGTTTTTATCACAACATCATCTACATATACTTGGACATTTTTCCCAATATGATCATGTAAACATTTTTGCATACACCTCGGATATGTTGCTCCTACATTACGTAAGCCACATGGCATGGTGCGATAGCAATAAGCCCCATACGGGGTAATAAAAGCAGTTCTATTTGATCATCAGGGTTTAGGGGTATCTGGTGGAAACCAGAATACGCATCTACAAATGATAACAACTTACACCTAGCGGTCGAATCTATGACCCGATCTATCCTTGGTAGTGGGAATGGATCTTTTGGACATGCCTTATTCATGTTCGTGTAATCAATACACATACGCCACACCACTGCTACATTCGGATCGTCCTTTTTATTTTCCACAAGCTCCGTATTAGAGAGCCAATCCAGATAGAGTATTTCCATGATAAACCCGGCTGCAAGGAGCCGAGCTATCTCATCACCTTTCTCTTGTCTTCGGCGAAGCGGCAGAGAGGTTGCTTCACCATCTTAGCTCTGGGTCTCACATGCAAAGAGTGCTCGGCCAACTCCCTCAGTACACCTTGCAGATCCTGTGTGGACCAACCAAAAATATCCTGATTCTCACGAAGGAAGTGGACGAGCTCGCTTTCCTATTTGTCACTTAACCCGGCACCAATGGTTACGATGTGCTCTAGGAACTGATCATCAACGGGCACTTTCTTTGTATTCTTGGTTGCTTGAAACGAGACACTTCAATGCGGGTTACTCAGCATCGGCATATGCATGTGTGTGGACTGAGCCAATGTCGCCACCTCTTGGATTTTCCTTTTCTCTTGTGCAGTCACAAGTGACTCGGCCAAGTACACCCGGCGGAGGCACACTCAATGGAACGTCTTAAGTCCCAAGCTATGGTGATCAGTCCATTTGGCCCAGGAAATTTCATCTTCAAATAACTGATGTCAGTACTTGCCATAAACTTGTTGAGAGCAGGTCTGCTGAGTAACGCGTGTTACGCACTTTCCGAGTTCACAACTTCAAACTCCAAATTTTTAGCCCAGCGGTTGTCCCTTGTGCTGAATAACACATCAACCTAGACCTTGCCAATGGGCTCACAGGAAATACCCAGCACAATGCCACGGAAAGTTGTCCTTGTTGCTTGGAGCATGTTCTCCGATATTCCCAACTTGTGCATAGTATCCTTGTACATGATGTTGATGCTACTGCCATTGTCTATCAGCACCTTGGAGAATCTCACGTTGATATTCGGCCCAATGAATGTTGGGTCCAGCACCAGTGCATATGATCCAGGACTCAGCATGAGCCTAGGGTGATCCTTTATGCTCCAAGTGATTTCATGTTCTGCACAAGGAATATACCTCGTCACTGCCGGCATAACCGCATTCACCTCCATATGTCGGCGCTGCAAGCTCTTTCTATCAATTTCCTCAGTGGTGAACACACAATAGCTCTGGTGATGTTCCCTATATTCATTTCTTCCATCATTTCCGGGATACCTTTGGACCTGTTGTTGCTGGTTTTCTACCTGATGCGCTGCATCCCTTCTCTCATGGTTCTCATACCTCGGTGGAGGTGGAGGTAACATCAGTTGTTGTCCATTCCCCTAGTGAGTTGCTATTACCGAGTAGCATCGTGCCGAGGTGCTTCGTGCCGAGGTCCATCATGGCGAGGTGCATCGTACCGAGGTGCTTGAGCATTCCTCGAGCCACTTTACTCTATTTTCCTCATCCATTCACATAGCCAGGTCATATGATTCGTCGGGTTACTCAGATTTGGCGTGTGGAATTTGCACGACTGATCCAACATAGACTCATACGTGTATCTCGGCATATCCTTCTTTTCCTGCCACTATTTCTTCTATTCTAGTGTCCAAGTTTTCTTGCCATCATACCTTTGTTGCCACTGTTGCCCTCCAGTTTTCTGATGTTGGTTTGCACCTGCATTTAGCTAGTCTTGATCTACTGCCACAACTTAATGCGAACTGTACCGGTAATCCGGCCGCTCATCTCTCCTTTTACCTCGGAAATCATTCCTCCAGGAAGACCCGGTTCCATCTCTGTTGTAGTACTCTTCATTCGACTCACTCGACATTAGCCGAGGTTGGGTTGGATCACCCAAGGCATACGAATCAGCGATCCAGATTGTCTCTGCCAAAGTAGTTCACATGTATCTCTGCAACCTCTGCCACAACATACTCCCATATCAACATCCTTGGGCGAACCACGCAATAGCTTGTAATTCAATCACCCCTTCACATGAATTGTGCACATTGCACCAGCGAGTCAGGAACTCCCGGCTTGTCTCATTCGGTATTTGCTTGCACAGTGCTAGAGTCTATGGCCTATTCGGCCTCTTGTACGTGCTTGAGAAGTTGCTGATGACCAACTCCTCAAAGTCTAACCAACAGTTAATGCTCCCTGGCGGCAAATTTTTCAACCAGACCCTGGCTGGTCCTTCCAACATCTGGGGTACATATCTCATAGCCCATCTCAAATTGCCCATGGCAATGTTCACTGTTGTTGCATAGTCAATGAGCCAATCATCCGGCTTCGTGCTGCCATCATATGTCTTTGTTCCTCTGGCTAACTAGAAGTTCGCCACAGGTGGTTCTCTCATGACCTGAGGTCCAAAGCATGTTGGACCCGGAGGACCTTGCACCTCAATCATCTCTGACCTATAGATTTGGTCCAACATCAGCCTTACATCATCTGGCTGCAACTTCATGTTTCCCACTCTTGACCCAATCACATGGTGCTCTGGCCGAGGAAACCCAGCATTTGCCATTGCTGAATAACCATCATTGTATTTATCTTAACCCGGACAAGCATATTGATGTTGCATTGTCGGGCTAGCACTTCTTTCCTGTCGAGGTGCGTATTGCTGCTGTTGTTGCCAAGGTTCGTTTTTCCTTGCTCCCGCCGAATTACGATGTCCGGCATTGCCGTTAGCAACGTTTCCTTGACCGGCATTGCCTTGGTTACGGTTACCTCGGCTGGCATTGTGACGATCCTCATAAACTTGCACTGCCTTTCCTTTCCCTACCCTTGTTGGATCATACGAGACCATCTGTTTGTCCTTTCTCCCCAAGGTTACCACTTCTTCTCTTCTAGGGCCATCATGAGGGTATGATGCTGCCCCAGTGGATTTCGCCGGGCCGAATGAACTATATGTGAGCCTCCGGGTATCGTCGGGTTTGCTTTGAGTATATCCTCATTCTGCTTATTCGCCACTCTCACTAAGTGGTTTACTCTTTCATGCTGCCTCTCCCGGGCTTCTCCGGTTAGACCCTCTAAATCAGACGTTGCTGCCTCTACAGCCCTACGGTTCTTCGTCAGGGTAATATACCTCTCCAGCCCTACTGTCACTAGTGTAGCTGTTTGCCCCGGCTTAGGAACATACTCCTTGTCTATCTCAGTGATCAAGTTTCTACCTCTAATTTTTACTCCATCCAAACGGTTTGCCTTTGCATACTCACGCAAAGGGATGTTTAGTGACTGCTGCAACTCTGCTACTTTATTTGCCCCTGTTAACATTTTCTTCTGGGTCTCCTCTAGCTCGGCATGTGTCTGAGCCAGATCTACCAAGGTGCTATGGGAGTAACTAAGCTATCTATCACTTGCTGCAGCACATTCTCTGGCCTCTCTAGTGGAGGGAATCTTGACCTACCTGCTTTCGGGGTTGCATCTGGATCTGGTGTCGGGTCCTTGCTTACTCCTGCATCTAGCGTTATCAGCATCACCTCAACGCAGCTAGCGGGGCGAGTGATACGCGAGCCGCGAGCCGCGCTGAGAGGTGGTTTGCCTCCCTCAATGACGTGCAGCGGGTGAGAATAGGAATCATCCATGCCGACGTAGATCTTGTGCACACCGAGGCTCATGAAGAGGCAGTTGCATTGAGGAGGTCAGTTGGCGAAGCTGCCAGCGTTGTCACTGACATAGTCCAGTGCTCCAAAGCGCTGAACCAGCCTAGAGACGATGCGTTCCCCGGTGGCGATGATGTTGCCCATCCAGATCTTTACTCCCGCTAACGCCACTAGTCCCACGGTGGGCGCCAACTGTCGTGGTGGTTGATGTCTGCAAATGCAAAGATCGTTTATAGCTAGTTTTGAAGTATAGATATCGATCCCATAGGGAGCCCAAAGGTAAGTGTTTATGGGTGAAGTCTCTGTCACACCCGAAGTTGTCATAGGTCTTCGAGTGAATTGACTGCAAGTGTTGAAATAAGAATGGTGTTTTGATTAAATGAGATGTATTTAAATAGCACTAAAATGTAAACTTCAGAAAAGCACAAAAGTAAAGAATGACTTGGTTGTTTGTTGTTTTTTGTAGATGGCAAAAGAAGGTGCGGGGAGATTTAGTTCATGGTGATAGTTATTGTGCTAGGTGGACGAATGATAAATGTAACAATTATAATCTTATAAATATATGTGTAGGCGAGCAACCCATAATTAGCCGGAACTCCTCTTGGTAGAGGTAGATTTCATCCCAACTTCAATAATCCTACTAGCCTATTACCAAAACCATGGCCAGACACTAGACGATTAAGACCCTTCAGGTCGCTTAGCGATTAAGATCCTTAGATCGGACTAATGCAATCAGCACAGTGGTTCCTCGTAATCCTCGAGTCTACTAGTTTTCCATTGATATCCCCCTATCACCCGGGGGTCGCCGGTCCGCTAGCAAACAAGATCTTATCTATGTAGAACAAAGCATCATGTTTTTTGGGCCCTTAATTGGACAACAAGCATTATACATCCCACAGATAGTCAAGCACACATAATATAATAATGAGAATCAATCACAAACTAATGGAAAATATATGAAGGAACATCACATCTCACCAATCCCCTACATCTCCCACGCCCAAGGGAATTACTCACACATGAGAGAGAACATATCATCGATATAATCAAATAAAGGGAATTCGTCTTTATATTACCATGGAGATCCACAATAAGAATAGAAAAATATCCAACACAATTCAAGATGGGAAGAAACAATCTCAAACCCTAGTCTTGCAAGGTGAAGATCCCTCTCTCTCTCTCTCAAGTACAAGTAGTGGCTCTAGGGTTGTATTGGCCAGGAGGCCGAAGATCGTGGAGCGAGATGAAGAACGTCTCCCCCTTCTTCTCCGAATCTCTTCTTTCTCCCTTCTGGATGGTATGGTGGCTGCTGTGTTGTGTTTTCGTCCTTGGTCCCTTCACGGAAATTGTCCCTTTTGACAAGACAGAGGCGGCGGCAACTATTCAGCCGAAACAATATTCCCGCCGCATAGTTGCTCATTAAAGCTTCTGTAAGCTCCCCTCGAGTGCTTCCAAAGAGAGACTTTCTTGTTTTCTCCAGAATATTGTGTTTCTCTAGTTAAAATCTTCTGTTGAAACCAATAAAAGCCATCAAAAATGTGTCGAATCTCACAGCTATCAACTCCCCCAAGCTTAGATGTTGCTCTCCCTCGAGTGACAAGGAAATAAGGAAGAATAGCGGAGATTTGATACTGGAAATAAAGGAACTTACAAGTTTGAATTGGTGTAAAATTCTTTTCTTCACAATCCCTGCAATCTTAAATATGATCATACAAGTATTCACAAGATTGCACTAAGTCCACTACCTAACCACGTATATCTTGTTAGCAGATAAATTATATGCCCAAGAAAGTGTCAAAAGTTTAGCTAGGAAAGTGAGACAAATTCTTTTGGTGTCTCCCTTCATTGAGAGATCAAAACATTTTGTTCTTGTTTGTTTAATTAATTAAGGGTACTCAAGTTGGCACCAAAACATTTAATTTAATAACAACTCATCTACTCCCATGTCAAAATTTCAAGACTCTCAAAGCACCTTTTTCTTTCTTTTGTCTTTCAAAAAGTTCAGCTCTTTCATAGAGAAATCATGCCACTATTTCTAATATGTTAATTGGGGTTGTGTTGTGCACTCGTGACCATGCCAATAAATAATGTTGAGCAATAATGGGTCTGAGAAGTACTACAACTTTACTTGGAACGTGAAACCATGAGGAGACTAATTTTTTTACCCATCATAGCATTGCTGCTACAAACGTTTACATAACTCAATAGCCGAAATCAAGCGGTTTCCCACATTTAGATCGTTTGTTGGCCAGCAGAGTTAATAGTTCCCCAAGGAGCACGACAGAGTTGTAATGACACATGTAAAACGATATCTTACGATAATTATTAGAAAAAGTAGTGGCATAATCTCTACTACTTCGAAGCATCAATTTTATCAAACAATTTCATTCAAAGGTACTATCGAGTCTATTTATATTAAGCTCAAATGGGATGGAGTTGTTCTAAAATCAAATTCTTTGAGCTAAACATGGACTCAAGTCATCTTTCAGATGCTTTTTCTTGTTGTAAAAATGTAGGAAGTATTTTTAACCAAGTCCATTTCTCATTGTTTCAAAGCTAAAAAGGAGACACTAGTAAAGGAATAGAATTTGTAGGATAACAAGCTAAGTGGGGAGTGACTCTAGTGCAAGCGAGTAAATAATTGTAGGATCAATTTAAGGTTGCAAAGATAGTGATGAAAGGAATGTGATACCTCCTCTTGCTTGCTTCGTTCTCGTATTTGAGTCGAACCCCTTCCGTATTTCCATATTGCCAATTCACCTGAGATTGATTAATCTCCGAGAGAAACAAAGAAACGAACTTGCAAATAAAGTTACAACTAACTTTTTTATTTTTGGTCTAGGAATGCAAAACTGAAAATAAAAATGCAAATTTGAAGAAATAAAATAAATCAAAATAAGAAATAAAAATATGAATGCAAAGTTTGGAGGTTTTCAACCCCCCCCCCCCACAAAGCTTAGGCTATTGTCAGGCTCAGTTGTTGCCGCCATTTGGCGGCTAGTGCGGATACTACTGGTAGTAGTCGGGGAAGTGGGTCATGAAGTGACTGAAGTTGTGAGTCAAAGTACTCACATCTTCATTCACTTCCTAAAGAGTGTGGTCGATCTCCCCAACATGTTGGTTGAGCTGCTGGAATTCCTGATAGGGGATGTAGATGTAGCCCTGTTGTGGTTGGTTGGGCCACGGGTCCCAAGCTCCCCTTGGTGCGGCTGCTGTTGTCCATCCCAAGAAGGGTTGCGTCCGTGCTCATCCTCCTGCTCCTGCTCATCCCCATCCTGCTGCCCTCCTTCTTCATCTTCCTCTTCCTCAGGCTGAAGTTCAGTCATGATCTGCATCACTTGGTCCTTGGTGAGGATCCAAGTGTCCTTCTCCACAATCGAGAAGGGTTGGGGACAGGGCAACGGAACCTACTCACCATGTGCATCATCAAGATAGCTAAAATGATAGGCTCGTACCCTTCGGTTAGCTTGGTAAACACCAAGGAAGCCACAAGCAGTTAAATACTTGACGTCCATAAGTTTGGAGCCGTCAACAGGTTGCATAACAGGTACTACAATATTTAATGCATGGGAAAGGTTGATTACCAATCCACCAATGCGAATATCACCTTTGGTCTTGTTGCTTTGATGGTGGAAGTGTTGGATGAGTAGAGCTGCAGGATTGGGGCTTTGTGGCGCAGTGGGAAAGAGAGCTTTGGTGATCATTGTCATGTCTGCATTGGCCATGGAATTAGTGTCACCTCTTCCCAGTAGTGTGTTGGCAAGGAACAATGCGTACTAACGGATGGTTGGGTTCTGAATGGTGGACATCTTCTTCTGATAGAAGTTGGTGCCACCATTAACAGAAATGACCTCCCAAGTTTCTCCGCTTGTGACACCATAGAGGTTAGTAATACTTGGCTCCCCAACACGGGGGAAGCCGAAAGCATCACAAAATTGTTCAAAATTCATTTCATAGTGCCGTCGGTTCATCGTGAAGCTTACCGTGCATGCATTACCTTTCTCCCTGTGGTCATCGTAGAAGGAGGCAAGGAACTCATGGGTAAGCTCGATGTAGGTGTCATGGCTTGCGAAGCCAAGTACCGTCAACCCCACCTTGTTGCACATGAGGTCGAAATCCTCCTTCAACCCCACCATGGTGAGAAAGCTGTGGTCAGCCCAACGTGTGGGCTGCACCGTCCTTGATGAAACCACAGCCAACATGGAGTTGCGCTTGGCTCGGGACCCCGAGCTCGAGCCCTCACCCCGTTGGCGCTTGCTCGAATGAAATAGGTTACCGATTTTGTTCATCGTGATGCATAGAAAATTTTCACCGTAAAACCTTAGGCATATAGTTTCTACATGATATATGAACAATCCTATGTGGAATAATTTAATCCTAACATGAGAAATCAATAGGAAAAACAAAATAGGTTTGAGTTCATCCACTAGATCTATGTGAGAGTTTCAACCATGGATATCTAAAAATAAAGCATGGATAGGGAGAGAAACATACCGATCTGTTGATTGCCCCACTCAAACGAACAAAATCCGCGAAGAATCAAGAGTTCTAGGTGGATTTTGAGAGGTTTAGAGAGAGAATATGAGAGAAATAATGAGGAAGGGTGGAGGAACTCTAGATTCTTCGCGGATTTTGTGGTCGCACCAAACTATACGGCCGAAACTATACATGCGAGTGATGTTGTTCCGCCCGTATAGTTGCGGCGGCGCTGCAAACTAGGGTTTCTTTTTGCAGCAAACAGCTATACGGACAACTATACGGCCGGATCGTAATGATCCGGCATATAGTTGGTCATTAAACCGTCTATCCCTCGAGATAAAAATCTAAAACTAGCATCGATATCTATATGACCAGAACTATACTGCCGGAATTTTTTATTCCTGCCGTATAGTTGGTCGTTAAACTCTCAGTACCTTTGGGATAAATTTCTAAGCGAGGCATCGATATCTATACGACCGAAACTATACGGCCGAATTTTTTATTCCTGCTGTATAGTTGGTTGTTAAACTCTTAGTACTTTTCAGAAAATTTTGTACGAAGGCATTGATATCTATACGACCAGAACTATATGGTCGGAATTATTATTCCCGCCGTATAGTTAGTCGCTAAATTCTCTTTTTCTTCGAAGAAAATTTGTTGATGGCAAAGATATCTATACGACCGGAACTATACAGCCAGAATTTTATTTCCCGCCGTATAGTTGGTCGTTAACCCATCAGAAGTCATCAAAAAATTTCTATTTCTTTGAGAATACCTTCTTATCCCAAAACTTAGCGAAATACCTTATTTTTGACCGAAAATTGATAGTATAAACTGTCGACCAACATTGGCGTATTAAAAGCAAAATCTTAGCTTTTGTAGAAGAAATACTCAAACTTTTATTTTTATTCTTATTCTATACTCACTCAGTTGATGTTTCTACTACTTTTTGATAGCTGCATCTTCACGGGCGCGCTTCCGCAAGAATGTCTGTGAAAACGTGGTAGGAATGCGATGAACCTTTTATTCTCTAGTTTATTTTATTGAAGAGATGGGTTGACTCCCATTAAGCATTTTATTAAGAATGGTTGAGTAACTCAACCTCTTATCTATTCTTGAATTCTTACCTTGGGTTGCCCTTTATTAAAGGTACTTACCACATGAACTCGTTTTGCTGGTGGAATATATCTTTCTCCTGCTTCTAGCTTCTTGGAAAATACCGAATGATTTCAATATCATAAACATTGAAGATTATCTTTCTTTCAGCACAATCAACTGATGCCCTGTAGTACTAAGGAAAGATCTTCCAAGTATTATGGATAATTTTTCATCTTTAGGCATCTTAAGAATAATAAAATTACTGGGAATAACATGCTCATCTATTCTAAGTAGAACATCCTCAATCATACCAACGGGTTGTTTAGTGGACTTATCAGCCATCTGTAAAGTGATAGTAGTAGGAGAATACTCTCCTAATCCTAAATTTTTATAGAGGGAGTATGGCATTACACTAACTCATGCTCCTAGATCACACAAGGCATTGTGAATATCAGATTTACCTATTGAGCATGAAATAGTTGGTATTCCAGGATCTCCATACTTAGACAACAACTTCCCATTAGCAGGATAACTAGTTACCATGGCAACAGTTTGAGTTATTTCTTTCTTTCTACTAAGAATGGCATGGAGGAACTTAGAATAGGCGGGAAATTTAATTGCATCCGCAAACAGAATTTCCAGACAAAGGTCACAAAGTGCCTCTGTAAAAGAATTATAAATTACTTGATCTGGTGCTTTCTTTTTTCAATCTGGATAAGGAAGTTTTTTCTCACCTGACTTACTTTGTCTTTTACCTTTTGTGGGGGGGGGCAGGCTCTTTTGTTGCTTTCTTTTGTTGTTGCTTACCGCTTTTCTTCTTTTCTACTACAACAACTTCATCTTCCTTTCTTATCTCTTTTTGTTCTCTTGGATCAACTTTCTCTTCATCAGAGTCATAATGGTCATCATGTGCATCATTTTTTTCCTCCTTGGTTTGATCTTGTGTTTTAGTTTCATATTGAGGATCCACCAATGTATCATCTTCTTGGCTTGCTTTGAGCAAGGCCTTTTCCTTTTGCTCTTTTTCAGCTTCATATTCTGGTGGTCCTAACGGTCCTATAACAACTACACTCCTTCTTGCGACAACATTAGTAAAAACAAGCATATCTTTATCATCACGAAGAAAAAATTTGATAACCAGATGCTATTTGTACACACTGGGTTTCAATCATACTAAGATACTTGTGAAATAATTTTATTTCTTGGCCAATCTCATCATAATTTTCCGTGAGTTCTGCCAAAGTCTGTTTGTGTTTTTGAAAGTGCTTATTCAAGTTATTATGATATTTTACTTGTCAATGTTTTAATTCTTGAAAAACTTTTCTAGTTTCATCTTCTTCAGTTAAAACTTGTAACAATTCTACTTTGTTTTCCTTAACAAGTTCAGAAGGTATACCTTTTCTTTCATTGTTTTGCATACTTCAGGCATAAGATCTGAAGTTATCCAAAGTATCCATTTTTCCAGCTTAGTGCCAAAATCAGGATTATATAAAGAATCATTCTTAGCCCTAGTAGACATCAATTCCAAACATTCCTTAATAGTTAAAGTATTTATCGATCCTCCTGCTGAGAATTCAAGCAACTCTCTACATTGAGTATTAAGACCGTGGTAGAATAAAAGGCAAATAGTTGATTCAGAATAGCCATGATTAGGAATACTATTGATCGATCCAAAGAATCTTTCTTAGGCTTGTGGGTAGTTTTCTCCCACGTTCTGACTAAAGTTGCCTATATTCTTTCTTAGTCCAGTTACCTTTTGAAAGGGATTAAACCTATTTATGAATTTAACAATGCAGTTTTCCCAACATTTAATGTAATGGCAAGGGATAGAATATAACCAGTCTAGAGCTTTACCTTTAAGAGACCATCGAAATAATTTTAGACAAGAGAAATCTCTTGGAAAACCTTTTGGTCCAAGCGATGTTATCACATCGTTATACTCTCTAATATGTCTTCCTGGGTCTTCATCTTCCCTTCCACTGAAAGCTTTTTCCTGCAAAATTTTAATAATTCCACCATCAAATTGATATTCTCGAACTCCAGTATTAGGGAATTCTATTGGTTGTTTAACGAATTCAAAACTTGGAGCACTATATTCTCTGAGAGTTTTCTCAGGTTTCATGGGAGTTGTCCTATAAATAGACATGATTTCCATAATATCACTCAGGTTTTCAACTTCAACTTTATTTGATCTTAAAAGTTATTCAATAATTTCTTCACACCTTTGAGCAGGCACGCGCTCAATATAATCCGGTAGATAGGTCCTACTAGAGCATGTAGACCCTTTGTCTCCTACGGAGAAAATTTTGTAGTAGCAACACCTAAAATGTCAAAAGACAAACACTTAGCGCTTAGCTCCCCGGCAACGGGGCCAGAAAATAGCTTGATGTTTGTAGGTGCACAGATCGTTTGTAGCTAGTTTCGAAGTATGGATATCGATCCCATAGGGAGCCCAAAGGTAAGTGTTTATGGGTGAAGTCTCTGTCACACCCGAAGTTGTCATAGGTCTTTGAGTTAATAGACTGCAAGTGTTTAAATAAGAATGGGGTTTTGATTAAATGATATGTATTTAAATAGAACTAAAATGTAAACTTCAGAAATATAAAGCATAAAAGTAAAGAACGACTTGGTTGTTTGTTATTTTCTGTAGATGGCAAAACAAGGCGCGGGGAGATTCAGTTCATGGGTATAGTGACTGTGCCAGGTGGACGAATGATAAATGTAACAATTATAAATTTAATATATGTGTAGGCGAGCAACCCATAATTAGCCGAACCTCCTCTTGGTATATTTCATCCCAACTTCAATAATCCTACTAGCCTGTTACCAAAACCATGGTCAGACACTAGACGATTAAGACCCTTCAGGTCGCTTAGCGATTAAGCTCCTTGGATCAAAATAATTGTCGTCGGATTGATGACAAGTATGCCATGAGGGGGTCCTCGAGGCGTGTGGAAGATAGGGGTGTGAGACGTACGGTATTCCGGGATGGTGAGCACACAAGTTTACCTAGGTTCGAATCCGCCGGCTTTGGACAGATCCTACTCCTGCTAGGAATCCAGTAATACGGCAGAGCTGGATTATGGGTTACAAGGGTTTCGCCTATGCGAGTTGAAATTGTAGACTATTGTGAGGGTGACCTAAAGGCTTTCCCTAGTACGGCTTATATAGATATCCAGCCTAGGGTTTACAGGAGAGATCTATCCGGCTACGACTAAGAGTCGGTTACAGAGTACATCTTGAACTACAAGTAACACTATGGGCCTATGTCGGTAAGTCTTCTGGGCCTTACCGTAGCCGGACTGGACTCCGTCTCTTCTCCCTGACTGGGCTGCCCGTGAAGCAAAGCTCTAACCCGAAGTGGGCCACCCTGGTCAGTGAGGAACTGTGAGGATACCCGGAAAGTATATCCCCAACAGCAGCCCCCGAAAGCCTCCAAGATCCAAAGTCGGATTCATCATCATCTAACTTAATATTCTGCTTGCAGAATCTTGAAGGGTTCCTGAAACTTCAAAACAAAAGATACGATCTGGGTCTCAAAAAATGAGTCGGACCTATAAATACGTTATTCGTGTTTCCAGCTCGAAATTCAAACTAAGCCGTAACTTGGTCTCTGATGTAACCTGACAACAGTCATGGTCAAGTCACGTAACTGACAGACATTTCCTGTCAGCACGACCATTGGTGGTTCCGCCTTTCGCGGAACCGAGGCGCCATTTCAATGTGTGCGTGGAGATCGAGGCGGCGTTATCATAGCATGGGGGTTTCCTAGCCCTTTCCATGACGCGTGGCATATTCACTGTAGCTTTACACGAATCTTGACGCATCTGGCGGATATAAGTGGTGAGGATTCTTTTCCCCATCTCCTTCACCAGTTCCTTGCGTCCTTTCCTTCTCCTCTACTACTCCCACGAACTTAGCGCTCCACTGCTCCCTAGAAAACCTCCAGCGCCGCCCATCCAAGGTCACCGGCGCACCCAAAAAATGGCTTATGCATCATCCTCCGGCTCGGCAGTGGCGGCGGCGGAGAAAGAGAGCTACCGTGGGATTTGGATCCCGTGCATCCTTGACGATCCCAAGCTCCTTGTCGTTGAAGATGAAGGGATCCTCCGCGCTGGTGACTGCCGGAGCGGCTTCGGCGAAACCATCCCCAACCCCCACGACGACGAGTGAGTGCACTTCGGCACTCACCTTGACAGAGGTCTGAGTTTTCCTCCCTCAGATTTCTTTTCCGGGGTGATAGGTCATTACAGAGTTCATCTCCACCATCTCCCCATGAACTCCATCTTAGAGATGAGTGTGTATGCCTCTTTGTGCGAGGGGTATCTCGGCATTAGGCCGAGCCTTACTCTCTTCTGGTACTACTTTCATGTCCGGAGAAATTCCATAACTGTCGGTAATCCTTATATTACCAGTACCATTAGTTTTACGGTTAGGCGAGAACGCGTTTATCCTCAGATCATGGCTAGTGAGTCGGTCAAACAATGGTCATCCACTTTTTTCTATCACAAGGATATCCCCGCTCCCGGCAAAGATCATGCTTTGCCGGCTTTCGTCGACGGTGCCGCTATGCCCCAAGAGTCCTAGGACAAGCTTACTCTGGCTCTTAGCGATGATCTGCTCCTCGCTAAGAGGCGGATCGAGTATCTGATAAAGCACAAGGGCTTGAAAGGGTTCGACTTGGTTTCATGCTGGGTGGCACGCCGGATCCAACCCCTTCAACATCATGGAGATCGACTGATGCATTCCATCACTTGTCGTAGAAGGATTCCCTCCGCATCAGCCCCAAAACCTTAGAGTCAAAAGATTATGTAAGCCAAATCAGATGGCTAATATGGGAGCGGGTTGAGGGGAAGATTCCGGAGCTGTCCCTAGACATGCATACAGCGGAAGATCCAGTTGTGTCGGTAAGCTTTAGCAACAACTCTTTTTATGTGCTCATCTTTATGTTATTTTTGCAATACTGAGATACTTCTCCTTTTCAGCTTCCTGACCTCCCCGAGTCGGAATTCGCTCCTATCGAGGGATATCCTCCTGAGTTTTCTCAGGACGAGGGTGAATTGGTCCCAATGCCGGACGTCGTTCCTCGGAAACGCAAGGCTCCAACATTGGCCATTGGCACAAAAGAAGTGCCTGTTGTGAAGAGGTAAGTTTTCCTCACAAGGTTTTCGTATTTTGCTCGTAATTCCTTCTGAGATGTAATGTTCTTTGTTCTATTACCTTCTCAGAGCTAAACAGCTCATCAAGGGCAAGGGGAAGGGAGTTATCTTGAAACCCCTGCGTCAGTCGAAGCTCAAATTGGCTTCTCTTGCCGTGGCTCCTCCGACTCCTGTCCCTCAGCCATCTACAGCGCCGGAGATTACTCCATCTCCGATTGTTGTAGAAGATCCGGCTCAACCATCAGAGCCAGCGATCCTTGAATCGCAAACTAATGTCACCATGGGTGACTCAGGTGTTGATAAGGGTGAACCCTCTTCGAGTAATGATCCCTCGGCAGAGACCTTTGCCGAGAATCTCCTGGACAATCCGATACTTGCCAAACTTGGCTTATCTCGGAAGTCTATGGAGGAGATTCAACGGCTAGCCCGGCAATGTCTGGAGAGCTGGACTCTCTCTACTGAAGAAGAAGCGCAAGAAGCAGAGAATATCAAGCACTCTGATCTTCTTGAACAAGTTCATCTTCGCGATGAGAAGCTGAGGTCTGGTGAGCTTCGAATTGTGCCAGTGATCCCCCTAACCTTCGCCGAGAAGGTTGCTACTGAAGTGAATACGAGTTTAGAAAAACTCATTCGTGAACAATATGTAAGTCGGAATTCCAACTCCCGTTTGTCCTTATTTCATATCATATCCTCTAGCCCCCAAGCATGAAGCTGGAAAATCAAATCCGGTTTTATGCTTCCTTAGGATGCCAAAGAATGAACTAGTGTAGCCCCCAAGGCTCGCGCTGATATTAGTAAAAATATTAGCCCGAGTCTTTAGTAGACTTCTGACTCTGGGTATTCTGACTTACAGAAAGTATATTCCTATAACTAGGATTTGTTGAAGAATGTTTGTAACAAGCGGAAAGAAATTAGAGCTCTCCGGCTTGAAAATGCACAATTGAAAGTTTCTAGGGATGAGGCCGAAGGTAAACATTCCGAAACTCAAACCTTGTCTTGTATTTCATAGTCAAATTTTTTGTTGAGTTGTTGTTGTTTTGACTTACAGCACTGGTAAAGCAGTCCTGTGTTATGATTGAAGAGGTCGAGAATCTTAAGACCCTGGTGGTGGAAAACAAAGAACTTCACCAAGAGTTGGATAAGCTTAAGGCGGATCATGAGAAGAGCATTGCTCAAATTCTCGAGTCCACCTCCATGGCCACCGAGGAGCGTGATCGTAAGATTATGCTTCAAGATAATAAAATCTTGGATCTCAGCAATGAGCTGTTCAGAGAAAAGGACATTTCCGAGGCACTCCGGGCTGAACTCCAGAGTCTTCGTGAAGAGAAGGCCAAAGTCGACGATGTCATCTTTGGTATGTTTTCCTTTCTCTGACTTATCTGCATCTTCCGACTCTTTGGAGTCCAGGTTTACTTGACTTACCCTTTGCATTATATGCGCAGGTCCTCTGAACTTGATGGACTCAGCCTCCGCCGAATCTCGCACCAACCGGCTTACCCAAGTCGGTGATTTGCTACATGACTTCCGCCAATCCCTTGAAGATATTGGCGAAGTTCTCAAGGTTTCGAACATGCATAGCATGTCCGGCTTTGAGGTGTGAGATAAGGCCAAGGATATGCCGCAGCTTGTTCAGGACTAGAACATGTCCTACGCGTGAACCACAGCGCAAAACGCTCTCACCATGGTTATGAGCCACCATGGAAACATGGAAATCTGGAAAGTAACCAGAGGGTACTGCAAAGTAGACGAATACGGACAGGACCCACGTAGCTGATTTGACCAGCTACAACACTCCCTTCTTCACCCTCATGGACACGCCACCTCTGCCTTCCGAAGAAACAGCTGAAGTTTCCGACGATGATCAAACCATATCGGATTTGAACACCTCGGAACGTTATCAAAATGAGGCCGATGTATCCAGCGAGCCGGCAGCTCCTACCTCTCCCTTTGCATCATAAAGTATCAGAAAGAACAATGTGTTATTCTGAAAACAATTTGGATCTATAAATAAGTAGTATGATACTTTTGCTAGTGCTAAGCTTTAATTTATCTATTCAGCACTTTTGGCTTTGATATTTTGTGCCTGAAATGTTTGCATAAGCACTTGTATTTTTTTGTCTACACTTATCGTTTATATGGCTTTCCGCCTCGTCCCTTTCGTGAGCCGGCCAACTTTCAGCACGGAAACTTTGCCGAGCAACGGAGCTCAATTGCTAAACCAGTTTAAACTCGGAAACAAAGTCGGCTTCTAGTACCAACAATTCACTACTCGGAAAATACCCGCATCCAGCAATCAGACAAATAACCAAATTATAGAATAGAAAATTTAGATTTATACCCGAAGATAGCAATTTTAGAATCGGAAATCTAAACCAGAACAAACATGAGCATAAAGTACTTTCAAGTATTCTGGGATTTTCGACTATGACATGATCATTCGGAAATAAGATGGTAAAAACTTCTCAGAAAGATTTTGAGGCAACCAAGACTTTATTTCTCATTGAACATGTACACATGTATGATTACAAAGAAAAAATAAACTAAGAATAAAAAGGACGTAACTGAGAAATATTCCATGGTCTGTCTAACTCAGCCGGATTTGTACTGCCTCCAGCTCTCTTTCTCTTCTTAGTAGCAGGTCTTTCTTTGACTGGCCACATATCAGTTAGGTAGTATGAACCATTGTGCAATACTCAACTAACTAAAAATTTCCCTTCCCATATTGGGGAAAGTTTGTGCTTTCTTTGCTGCACAAGCCGGAGACCCAAATCACCTTTTTTAAAACCGGTGTTTCTGACTCTCTGGCTATGGTACTTGCGTAACTTCTGCTGATAGGTTGTTGATCTCATCTCAGCAACGACGCGAACTTCTTCGACTAAGTCGAGATCATTTTGTCGAGAAATTTCGGCATCCTCTTCAATATACGTGGCCACTCTAGGAGAAGTGTGAATCAAATCACTAGGAAGAACTGCTTATGTGCCATAGACCAAGAAGAAAGGTGTGTATCCGGTTGACCTATTTGGACTTGTTCGTAAACTCCATATTACAGAAGGTAACTCCTCTGCCCAAGCCCCCGCAGCATGTCGTAGTGGTGCTTCGAGTCTTGGTTTTAGGCCTTGTAGGATTAAACCATTTGCTCTTTCGACCTATCCATTAGTTTGTGAATGTGCGACTGACGCAATGTCAAGCTAGATATTTTGTTCATTGTAGAATTCGGCAAGCTCTCCCATAGAAAAGTTACTCATGTTGTCCGTGATAATGCTATGCGGATAACCGTATCGGATTACAACATCCTCAACAAATCTTCTAGCTATTACTCCATCACAACAAGTGACGGTTTTTTAGCCTCAATCCATTTGGTGAACTTATCCACCATCACTAAGAGGTGAGTAAATCCACTTGGAGCCCGTTTAAACGGTCCTACCATATCAAGCCCCCAGACCGCGAAAGTCCATGTTATAGGTATTGTTCGCAGCTGATCAGCCGGAACGTGAGCTTGTTTAGCGTACTTTTGGCAGCCCTTGCACATCTTGACCAGCCATTCGGCATCTTCCTTGGCTGTAAGCCAGAAAAAACTATGTTAGAAAGCTGTTGCCACTAAAGATTTGGCTGTAGCATGGTGACCACACTCGCCTTCGTGGATTTCTCGTAATATTTCCACTCCTTCTTCCGGAGATACACATCGCTGAAAGACCCCAGATGCACTCCGCTTATAGAGCTCACCACTAATTATAGTATAGGCTTTTTCTCGTCGGACGATCTTCCGGCTCAGAACTTCATCTTCGGGTAATTTTCCGTCTACCAAGAAATCAAGGTAGGGTTGAGTCTAGCTGGGAATCACAGCCAGAACTGCTACTAAAGGTGAGTCGGATTTGGTCGGATATTCCTCATCCACTCCCTTTATAGAGGGAACTTTGAGGTGCTCTAAAAAAGCGCCATCCGGGACCTTTTTCCGGGCAGAGCTTATTCGAGATAGTGCATCTGCTTCCTCATTTTCTGTTCGAGGGATGTGTTGAACTTCAAACCCTTCAAACAATTTAGATAGTTCATCAACAACAGTCCTATATGTTGTCATGTGCTTGTTTGCCTTACAGATATCCGATACTTGTTGTGCGACAAGATCCGAATCTCCATAACACATTAAACATCGGATGCCGATGTCCTTAGCAACCCGGATTCCATGCAGTAATGCTTCATACTCGGCAATGTTGTTTGTCGCCGTGAAGTGTATCTGCAATACATAGAAAATTTTATCTCCTTCGGGTGACTTGAGCACCACTCTAGCCCCCGAGCCCCCGAGTGCTTTGGACCCGTCAAATTGCAAGGTCCAGTATTTCGACTCTGGCAGGGTCATATTCTCTGTTGTCTCTGTCCAATCAGCGACAAAGTCAGCGAGGATTCGGGATTTGATTGTTGTACGAGGTTTGTACTCAATGTCGAAAGCTGAAAGTTCTATGCCCTATTTGGCGACGCGTCCTGTGGCATCACTATTGTTGATTTTATCTCTCATGAGAGTTGTGCTCACCACGGTAATTGGATGCTCCTGAAAATAATGTTGTAGCTTACGAGATGCTAAGAATACACCGTAAGCCAGCTTTTGATAGTGCGGATACCGCTGTTTTGATTCAGTTAAGACCTCGCTGAGATAGTAAGTCAGACGCTGCACCAGGTGTTCCTGATTTTCCTCCGGTCTCTCCACCACCATGACGACACTAACGACTTTGTTTGTTGCAGCGAGATAGAGCAACATCGGTTCCTGTGGTTCCGGTGCTGCAAGGATGGGAGCAGATGAGAGTACTACTTTCAGGTCTTGTAGCACAGCTTCAGCTTCGTCGGTCCAAACAAATTTCTTGGTCTTTTTCAGGAGCTTGTATAGTGGTGCGGCTCTTTCACCGAGCCAGCTTACAAACCGACTGACTGTGGCAATGCAACTAGTTAGTCTTTGAACGTCCTTCAGGCGAGTCAGCCTGGAAATATTGAGTATAGCCTTGATTGTGTCCCGGTTTACCTCTATGCCTCTTTGAGACACGATAAAACCTAACAATTTTCCGGCTGGCATTCCAAAGAAGCATTTCTTCGGGTTAAGCATTATGTTGTATTTTCATAGATTGGCGAATGTTTCCTCCAAGTCGGAAATTAAGGTTTCCTTCTTTTTGGACATCACCGCAATATCATCCACATCTGCATGTACATTGCGTCTGATATGATCGTGGAAGCAACGCTGCATAGTGCGTTGGTACGTAGCTCCTGCATTTTTTAGCCCAAAGGGCATCGTAACGAAATAGAAGGTTCTGAAGGGGGTTATGAATGAAGTTTTGACCTTGTTAGATTCCTTCATCTAGATTTGGTGATAGCCGGAATATGCGTCGAGAAAACATAGGAGTACCGAGCCTGCCGTAGAATCGATAACTTGATCAATCCTAGGTAGAGCGAACGGATCTTTGGGACAAGCCTTGTTCAAGGCAGTATAATCAACACACATCCTTAAATCATTGGTGTCCTTTTTAGGGACCATTACAGGATTGGTCGACCACTCAGTGTGGATGACCTCTTCTATGAATCCGGCTAACTCGAGCCGTGCTAGTTCCTTAGCTATTGCATTACGCTTTTCGTCGCCAAAACATCGTAGGGACTGTTTGACGGGTTTAGCATTCGAGTGTACATTTAAAGAGTGCTCGGCAAGTTCCCTAGGTACTCCGGTCATGTCAGATGGCTGCCATGCGAAGATGTCTTGATTTGCTTGGAGGAACTTGACGAGCGCGCTTTCCTATGCACTATCTAGGCCTATGCCCATCTGGGTCACCTTGGAGGGGTCATCATCCTTCAACGGCGTCTTCTTCGTCTCTTCTGATGCCTTGAACTCCGGATTCGGCTTTGTCACCTCCTTCTTTGTCGCGGGCATCTCGGACAGATCTATGGTCTTCTTGATCTCCTGGTACTCCTAGGCGTGCATCATGGCTTCAGCAAAGGCGGCATTTCCATCCTCGCACTCTCGTGCTTTCTTCGGGTCTCCCCTGATGGTGATCACACCGTTGGGACCTGGAATTTTCATCATATTGTAAATGTAACACGGAGGAGCCATAAAAGTCCAGTAAGCTGGACGTCCGAATATAGCGTGGTACGTGCTCTTGAACGGAACCACTTCGAAGGAAAGTGCTTCCGTTCGGTAGTTCTTTGGAGTTCCAAAGGTAACATCCAAAGTGATTTCTCCCAAGGAGTTTGCTTGTCTTCCTAGGTAAACTTCGTGAAAGATCACAGAGCTGTAATTCAGCTGGGTCTCCGAGATCTTCATCCGTCATAGCGTTTCGACATACATAATGTTAATGTTGCTGTCGCCATCCATGAGAGTCTTGGAGAAACCATAGCCGTCAATAAGTGGATTAACGACTAAGGCGTATTTTCCTCGCCTGTGCAACTTAGGCGGATGATCAGCACGGTCAAAGGTGATTGCCACTTCCGACCAGTCCAAGAATTGAGGGAAGGTCGGAACTATTGCGTTGAGCTCATGTAGAACTGCTTTCTTGACCTTAGCTGGTTGAGATCCGAGGAAGGTGACGTAAGTGTCTTTCTTTGTCGGGAAATTCTTTTTCCCTTCCGGCTTGGGATTTGAAGCATCGGCTTCCTCCATGTCAGAATCATCCTTGGTCTCTTTATCTTTTTTGGGATTCTTCTTTCCCTTCTTCCGCTTAGCCCTATAGCCAGCGGTATCGTCTTTCTTGATGTCGTCATTGAAACAACACTCGGCGTTTGTGTGGGACGAGCCCCCATTGGCATCTAAGTGATGCACACATGGGTTATTGGCAATGTCGGCCTAGGAGTAGGTTTTGTCGGGTTGTTGGTCTCCTCTACCCTGGACTCTTGATGTCCCACGACCACGTCCACGGCCACCGCCGCGCCCTCCTCGTCCTCCAGACCCGAAAGTGGCAGTGACTACTGCCGTTTCCACGTTGGGCTTTTCTTCCAAGGTGTTCTTGCACTTCTGAGCTTGCTACTTTGGTTATTTTGCCGATTGTGGCACAGATAGGGCGTTAAGTAGTCCCTCTGCATCGTCGTCAGCATCTGCATACTTGCTCGTTGTTTCTATCATCTCTCCCAAATCAGTGACCTTGTCGCACTTAAAGCGATGACGTAGTAAACCAATTGGGAGTCCTGCAATGAAAGCTTCAATCGCAGTTTGGTCATTTACTCCTTCACAGGAGTTTTTGGTGTCGATCCATCGTCCGAGATAATCCTGGCAAGTTTCTCCGGCTTTCTGGGTGCAACGCTGTAGGTCTCCTACCATACAGGGCCTCCAATATGTGCCTTCGAAATTCCGAAAGAACGCACTTTGCATGTTATACTAGTTGTGGATGGTGTTCTCCGGAAGTTCATTGAGCCATGATCGTGCTGTCTTCGCAACATGAGTGGGAGATATCGAGTCGCAACCAGGCTGTTTCCGCCTTTGGCGATACAGCAAGCCTAGAAAAAATCCTGGAGCCAAGTATCTGGCCGAGCTATACCGTCGTAGGCTTGAATGTGTCTTGAGATAGCAAATCCTTTCAGGAATTTTGTGGCTCTTATGCGTTGTTCGAAGCACTTTGGGCCCATGTATATGTCATCATTTTCGTAGCGCCGCACCTCTATGTTGGAGTTAATCCTGTGCCTTGCATCACTTGGGGATAAAGATCATCCCGAATGACGGTTGTAGCTGCGGTGCCTTGGAGCCGGACTTCGGCTTCTGCCACCACCTCCTCCACCACGACGCCCTCCTTGGCCTCCTTGGGAGCCATTGTGATGGCTACTTGGTGGAGAGGGTGGAGTAGCTGGATTATTTCCGGCTGATCGCCGGCCTCCGTCTGGAGTATCGTTATTCTGGTTTCGGGGAGGATCTTTATTATGACGAGCCCCCTGCCGGCTTGACTCAGCACGGTGTCCGCCGTTCCTTCGTCCGTCAGCCGGACGGCTTGTATGTCTAGGAGGTGGCATTCTTTGACGGTCCTCCTCACGACGTTTCTCTTTGTCTTCTTCCCTGCGATCGTTCGACTCTCGCCGGGGAGGATTCTTCGGATTCAGTGCAGCAATTGTCTCTTGCTCCATAGCTGGGGTAACATTGCGCCAGTCACGTGCAGCTTTGTGATGTTGTCCTGAAGATCCGGTTCTTGAGTAGTTGTCTTCCCGACGGTCGGAACGGTGATGCTGTTCCGGAGCACGTTGGGGTCTTACGTCATTCCAGCCCGGATCAGTGCGGCATTGGTTGGACTAGGAGACCAGTTTTCCGCTTCCGGACAAGACGACCTTCTGTTTCTCTAGACCCTTGTTGAGTAGCTTAATGCCCAATCGAATCTGCTCTGGGCCTGGATTACTTGCTAGGATTTCTCGAGCCGCAATGAGGTTTTGCACTGGTGTTGGATACACCCAGTCTCCCTTGCTGTCACATTGAGGCATCCCATGGTCTCCTCCAAAGAGGACTTTGTGAATCTTCGGGAATTAGTCGTCATGAGTGTGACGTTTCCGGGTCTTCTGATGTTGTCGAGAGATGTACTTCTTCGCAGTTGCCATGCGTTTCTTTTCTTCCTCAATGTTTTTGGCCTCATTGAGGAGTACTTGCCGACGCGCTTCTAGGGCATGGGCCCTTTCATCCAGCTCTTCAGCAGTAAGTTATGCAGCTGTGGGAATAGGTGTGGTTAGTGCAGCATCGATGAGTTTACACGCACCTTCGGTGATCACGTGTCCATCCACCGACTCTTCTTTGGGATCTTCTGGGATAAGTGCTCCATCCGAGTCTTCCTCGTATTCCTCGGAAATCACTTCCTCTGTCGGAGGATCTTTTGCTGGGGTCTTGTTCTTCTTGTTCTTCTTCTTTGCCTTCTTGGCAGCGCCGATAGCAAAGACGGCTTTGGGTCCGTTTCCCGGAGTCAAGCTCTGATTGGTACTTTCGGACATCTGGAGTGTGGGATTATCTCCGATCTCCATATCATCCTGCGTTTTGGGAGAGTTTTCCCCGGATCCTTCATCCATGGCTTCTCCTTCTTCTGCAGCTTTGGAGTTGTACTCCTCTTCATACTCCACAGAGAACTTTCGGAAATCCACCAACGTCATCGAATCATCCAAGGATGCGGGTAAGTCGGTGTTTGTTCTGATCGCCTCCAGCACTGAGTCGGTGTTTTCTCCAGCATCGGCAGAGCTAGATCCAGATCCAACGTATCCGACGAAGTGCGACGTGTGGGTCCTGAGGTAGTTGCGGCTTTCCTCGTGGGCTTCCTCGAAGATCTTAATAGTTTCGAGAACCTCATCCACGCTTGCGTCTTGCATCATCATGTGCCTCAACATGTGCCTCGGGATTGGTTGATCTATTCCGGGGTTGGCAGAACCGGAACCAAGGTTGTTGCTGCGATCCTCCTGGATTTCGACTTTAGCGGGTGGATCGATCTGGGATTCGCCCTCACTAGGGAGATCCACTCCAGATTCGACTTGAACCGCAAGGTCTGCTTCAGGCTCGGACTTCTCCACTATTTCCGCAACGGGTGCGGGCTGGGTGGGATTAGGATTTTCTGAGATCCGGAACTCTGCCGCCTCCACGGACAAAGGGGACCCAGAAATTTCTTCTGCCTCTATCATCACCGCTGGGGTGGGTGGGGCAGGTTTAGCGAATCTGATGTACACATCGATCTCGCTGAAAGACATGATGGTGTAGGCAAACACAACCTCCCTAGACGGAATCCAGGTCTCGTCGAGAATGATGAGAGGGACGTCGCTGGCGTAGAGGATGCGACCAATGGTGATAGTCTCGCCGATTCTGATTCTTGCAGATTCCGCTCGGAACACAGATCCGAAGCTCACTTGCCCCACGGTGGGCGCCAACTGTCGTCGGATTGATGACAAGTACGCCATGAGGAGGTCCTCGAGGTGTGTGGAAGAGAGGGTGTGAGACGTACGGTATTCTAAGATGGTGAGCACACAAGTTTACCCAGGTTCGAATCCGCCGGCTTTGGATGGATCCTACCCCTGCTAGCAATCCAGTAATACGGCAGAGCCGGAATATGGGTTACAAGGGTTTTGCCTGTGCGAGTTGAGATTGTAGACTATTGTGAGGGTGCCCTAAAGGCTTTCCCTAGGACGGATTATATAGATATCCAGCCTAGGGTTTACAAGAGAGATCTATCCGGCTACGACTAAGAGTCAGTTACAGAGTACATCTTGAACTACAAGTAACACTATGGGCCTATGTTGGTAAGTCTTCTGGACCTTCCCGTAGCCGGACTGGACTCCGTCTCTTCTCTCTGACTGGGCCGCCCGTGAAGCAAAGCTCTAACCCGAAGTGGGCCACCCTGGTCAGTGAGGAACTGTGAGGATATCCGGAAAGTATATCCCCAACACTAATACATTAAGCACACTAGTTCCTCGTTATCCTCGAGTCTACTAGTTTTCCATTGATATCCCCGTGTCACCCGAGGGTCGCCGGTCCGCTAGCGAACAAGATCTTATCTATGTAGAACAAAGCATCATGTTGTCCGGGCCCTTAATTGGACAATAAGCATTAGGCATCCCAGAGATAGTCAAGCACACATAATATAATAATGAGAATCAATCACAAACTAATGGAAAATATATGAAGGCACATCACATCTCACCAATCCCCTACATCTCCCACGCCCAAGGGAATTACTCACACATGAGAGAAGAACAGATCATCGATATAATCAAATAAAGGGAATTTGTCTTTATATTACCGTGGAGATCCACAATAAGAATAGAAAATAATCCAACACAATTCAAGATGGGAAGAAACAATCTCAAAACCTAGTCTTGCAAGGTGAAGATCCCTCTCTCTCTCAAGTACAAGTAGTTGTTATGGGGGTGTATTGGCTAGGAGGTCGAAGATCGTGGAGCGAGATGAAGAACGTCTCCCCCTTCTTCTCTAGATCACTTCTTTCTCCCTTCTGGATGGTATGGCGACTGATGTGTTGTGTTTTCTTCCTTGGTCCCTTCACGGAAGTTGTCCCTTTTGACAAGACAGAAGCGGTGGCAAGTGTATGGCGGTAACTATACGGCCAGAAAAATATTCTATATAGTTGCTCGTTAAAGCTTCTGTAAGCTCCCCTCGAGTTCTTCCAAAGAGAGACTTGCTTGTTTTCTCTAGAATATTGTGTTTCTCTAGTTAAAATCTTCTGTTGACATTCAGAACCTGAAACACACATTAAAAATCAAGTTTTCTTTGCTACTGAAGTATTAGCGTTAGGTAAATCCAGAAAATGATCAAATCTGGGAGAAAACCATCAATAAAAATCATCAAAAATGTGTCGAATCTCATAGCTATCAGTGGTGGCACGGCAGATGCCATGTATAGGCTAAAGATGGGGCCAATAAGCACTAGAGGTATCCAGACAGGGATAGTGTGGTGATTCCACACATAGATCTTTGTATTCTTTCTTGTCAATGGTGGATTACAAGGGATCCTTGAGCTGTTCTTGGGAGGAAGACGATGAACTTCTCTACTACCCACACAACCCTCTAGGGTTTTCCCTTAGTAAAAATGAGTGACCCCCTCTATGGAGATTCTGCCCCTCCTTATATAGAGGGGTTAGGTTACAAGTTAGGGCATACGTGGAAGGCATATTCTCCGAATATGCCTCTCCCAAAATAGCAAAGCGGTGCTCCTCTTCTCTCTGTCTAGACAGATCCGGACTCATGGCGTAAGCCTCTCTGAGCCCCTCTACGGCATGGCATCATCCGACATAGCCAACGTCACCCGACATAGGAAATGTCACCTTTGTTGGCCAGTACTCGCTGGTCCATCCATCTGTCCTCTGAGCTCACACTACAATGGAGAGAGAAAACCTTTGACCAAGAAGATTCCTTCCTTCCCTTGTAAGCCAAGTGGTAACCAGGCTTAGGCCTGGTTAACTCGGCCCCGTGGGTACCTACAAACAAGTTACAAAGAGCTAGCCAACATACATCATATGTCGGTTGGGGTAACGTTAGATGAAAATCCTTGGAGTTGGGTCTATCGTAAGTTAGCCTACCTTGAGGTAACTCGGCCAGCTCCTGCTTTGACCTTACCGTACCTCCGCTAACTCGGCCATTATACCCTGGCGTGACCCTACCCAGGGTTATCCCCCCAACACAGCTCACTGAAGATCGGGCCACCCCATATCAAGAACCACCGGAGACCCTGACCTCCAACACCGGAGTCTCTGCCCCAGACTCCGAACTCCTGCCTAGATCTCTCTGTCCACCACCCTAGAGACTGAGCCGGAGAGAGACACCCTTCCCGGAGTCTCCGTCCACCCCAGAGTCTCCGTTCCTATGCACCGGAGTCTCTGCCCTAAGACTTCCGCAAGGACTCTTCCCCCACTTCCAGAAGCTATAGCGGGGACCCCGGAGTCAACCCCGAAGACTACCCCGGAGTCTCTGGCCCCTTGACACCAGAGTCTCCGTCCTAAGTGATGGGCATGCATGCCAACAGCTGGGCCCTTGGCCCATGTACCCCCTTATTTCGTTTCAAACCCTAGTTTTATGCCCAAACAACCCCTATTCTAGTGGCTGGCCTATATATAGAGCCCCCATCCCTCATTGTATCCCTTAGGCATATATGATAGACTAAATACAACCCCCTTTGTGGAATCTCTAGTTTTCCTCATCCCCTTAACCAAGGGGACCGACTATCATCACCAACCTCGTTGGATTTTGCATCGCACATCCATCATTGTACAAGGCCTACATTTACGAGTGCGTGAGCATAGTTGTCAAGACCCTCTCCAAGGTGTTCTTCCCTCTCCGCTTGGGATTGAAGGGAGCATGTTGATCGATCTTTCCTTGTGAGGATTCTATCGGACTGGGGGCTGCCGGCAGGAGCAATTGGCCTTGTATCACATCGTGTTTGCATGTGTTCATCGTGTTCTTCACGAGGTGTGTGTTCACTTCCACTATCCCTATCCTTTCCCCTCGCTTTCCCATCGATTTGACCACGAGATCCATGAAGATCGGGCCACCCTTGAGGTTCACCCTTATCATAAGAAGATGAGTATCTCGTGTGTTTTGGGTCAAGCAGTAATAAACCCTCAATCTTCCTATTGCTAATCCCTACCTCTCTAGTTTCTATCATCTACCCATGTTATCCTCTCAACACGTCGCTCATGACACCAAACTGCAGGCGACACTCTCACACGCTGGTGGACCATCCCTATAATCTACGCAACAGAGGCGTTCACAACATATTGGTGTCAGAACCGACCACCATGGCTTCCGATGGCGACAAGAAAACAACTGATGGAGACTTGGCTACAGCCATGGCTACCATGCAAGCGACTATCCTCAAGAAGATGGAGGGCAGCTTCGCAACCCTTGACATACGCATCAAAGCCTTGGAGGAGAAGGTGATAAGCAATGGCCTCCTAATAAAACCAGCAAGCCTCCAGCCGTTCGCTACATATGGTGGGGCTTCGGTGGGGCTTCCCTCGACAAATGGTGGGTCTTCAGAGACTCTCAAGGCCACGCATCTTGCAGACACACTCACCACCTCGGTGGGGCTTCCCTCAACAAATCTTCCACAGTACTCATAGAAGTTTCCTTCATTGTCACAATAGCTGCCGATAGCATCGTAGTTTGTTGCAGGGGCATCAACCTCAACAAGGCCCTATGCACCACAACCGCCTCACACAGATTTTCCGCCATTCGTGCCACAACAACAACCTAGATTTCCAAATATCTGCCCGGCCCTCCCACCCCCAATATTATAGAGACGATCGGGGCTTCCCGCTACCATAAATTGGATTTTCCTAAGTTTGCTGACGGGAGAGAGGAGGATGGGGAGAGGAGAATGGACTATACATCATAGTGGTAGGTTTCCTTGGGCTTCGTCCTGGTCTGGCGAGATGCCGATTGAGGATTGGTGGCCGATGTCTATGGGCGATGCTCGGCAATGGGAGGTGGTGCTCTAGTGGGTGGACACAACGATGAGATGCAGCGCTGCTTTCCCCTCCATGTTCAATAACCTCGTGCTCTGGTGTTACCTCTTGATCTGGGGCGGCGAGGTGTGCCTCTCCCTTCTTTCGATCGGCCATTGAGGCGGGGGAGGAGGAGCAGGGAACAGTGACCCTCGGATCAGAATGTGATAGGGTTCCTTTTCTGCTCGAGCACTTCAGTGCAGCGCCGAGTCATTGTCTTCTCGCCTCTTCTCGGTCAGACTCCATAGGGGAGGATGACGGAGTGGGCGCTGACAGCATGCCCCATCTTCATAAAGCGTTGTTGCCCTTGACATGGTGGCTTCACTTCCCCTTCCCTCTTCTTGGCCAGCCTTGGTGGCGAGGGAGTGGAGGTAGGGGTCGGCGTCGCTGCTTGTGCTCGGAGGCGGTGTGGGAGGTCTTTGGAGGTTGTGACCGCTATCGTTGGCTGTAGGAACGGCCTTGCTGCACTCGATCGGTTGCATTCGAGCATTTTTTCCTCCTTCACCGGAGGAGCATTTTTTTTTAACGAGGCAAAAGTTTGTTGTTTTCATTGATAAAGGAGGAGGTTTTAGAGGTCCTAGAGGTCACAGACCATGTGTGGCCGAGGCCGAACACAAAAGCCAACTCTTGCAATGTATATTACAAAAAGGCTTAGCCCCAACAAGATTCCGCATTGTCACCTCATATTTGATTTTGGCAACTAACATATTCAAGGTTGTTGAGTGATTTCGGATGACTCTAGCATTTCTTTTCTTAAATTCTCCCACAAAATGAGCATAGCAAGAGACACCATGGCCTTTTTAGAAGGCCCAACTTTTTGAACTCCCTCATCCACCATTCCTTGACGGTATGCATATGTTGCCATTCACTTGGTTCGACATCATGAAGATGGAAGGAAGATCGAACAGAAGTCCACACTCTCAGAAGTCCACACTCTCTAAAGCGGCACTTGAAGAGAATGTAAGCTGAAAATTCTTGGGCTTGGTTACAAAGTTTGCAATAGCCACAATTTGGCCATCTTCTCCGTTCAAGTCTATCGGCCGTTCACACACAGTTTTGAATAATCAACCAAGCAAAAAAATTGCATTTTGGAGGCGACCAAGGCTTCCACACCAAGGAGGGCATAGGTGGGCATAGGTGAATGCATGAGGCCTTGAAATTGCATCTTGTAAACTGTTTAGGCCGAGTAGCATCCATCTTTGTGAATTTCCAAGCAATCCTATCCGAGGTATCATTGTCCAATTTGCAAGCATCTCCTAAAGTTTTGTGAATTGCAATGTGATCAACCTTAGGCCTCCTTGGGTATCAATTTGAGTGACACAACCTTCATCTTCCAAGGCTTTCCTAACCGAACACTTCTTCCTTTTTGGGATGTCAAAAAATGAGCAGCGCAATATCTTTAGGCCTCATACCATTGAGCCATGTTGCTACCCAAAACTTGGCATTTCTTTCATCACCAATACTGTAGTAACAATTGTAGCCACGGTAGTCGACCATGGCGAACAAGTAGACAAAGCCATTGTCTATCACGGAGTGATACAACATGAGGTGTTCTTTCGATAATACATGGTCCTCCTGGGTGGCTCCATCTTGGACAATGTCATTATCTCAGAGTTGTACTTAATTCCAAAAGAAAATGTTATACTCCCTCTTATCCTAATTAATATTCTTACATTTGTGTAGATTCGAATGTATCTAGTCATACAAATCTGAGAACATTAATTAGGATCGGAGGGAATACACCACATTATTGTTAAACAAAACCCAGTGGACAGAAAGGATATCAGAACAAAACCAGCCACAACTACACAAGGAAATCAAAGATCTAGTTACAGGCAGCAAGGAAAACATATACTCCCTCCGTCTCAAAATAGATTCGCAGATTTTGTCAAAAAATTGATGAATCTAGACAATATTTCGTACTCCCTCCGTCCCAAAATAAGTAACTTGAGTTTGTCTAGATTCATATATATCTATATACTAAAACATGTCTAGATACATGCGAATCTGGACAAACCCACGTCAGTTATTTTGGGACGGAGGGAGTATATAGATTTATCCAAACTTTGATAAACTCAAGACATCTATTTTGAGACGGAGGGAGTACTACCACAATGGTTTTCAAACATATCCAAATATGTTCCATAATATAACAAAACGTCTTATATTGTGGAACAGAGATAGTAATAGACATACTACATTCTGGCATACAATACATAATAAGCAGTACCGATAACATTCAACAACTAAGGTTAATATAAGGTGTAACCTCTAAGTGCACGTGCATTTTTTCAGGTTCTGCCAACAAGCTCAACACCTGACAGCCCAGGGTGAGTCACTATTAGTTCTCCCCAGGATTAAGTCACTACACATACAATGACTTACATCACACTGAAAGGAAGGTCTTGCAGATCCATATATTAAGTGCTCAAGGCCTGACATAGCCCCGATATCACCATATATCAAATGACATCGAGAGATGCATCAATGCTGAGGTCATCAAACATTCAAAGATCTTCAGCTTGGCTACTGGAAAGATCCAGACATAAAGGGCTCTGAGGCCCAACATAGCTCGATATCACCATGGGGTTCATCAATGCTGGAGGTAATCAAAGCTTTCAGTTTGGCTACTGCAAAGAGGGTCTTGTAAAAGACATCATGTATCTCCCAACAATGTTGCCGATAGGTAGAGGTCCCCTGTCACCACAAAAATCACGATGATTAGTACTACTTCCCAAACAATTTCTGCAGAACCAATTGAAAGTAATCATATTTAAGCAACTATATCCGAGTAATTCCTTAGAGCGCATTCTTGTAACTACAAACATATATGGGCATTCTGCTCCCAAGTCACTATATATTGACTGTTTATCATGGCAATTCAATCTCCAATCATGCAGCATCGAGTCCAGAGCACGGATTTATATTATGACTAGCACAAATTTCCTCGACCATACAACCATGATAAAGCAACTGTAACTGAACAAATCCGAGCGGTGCATTCTACTCTAGTACTCTTACATCATTACAGATCAAACAATTATCGTGGAAATTCAATCTGCAATCGTACTGGATCGAGTCCAAAGGACAGATCTGTGCGATTACTACCACAAGATATCCTCAAAAGTTGAAGTATTCTAAGATATTCTCAAGACAAGAGCAATCAGTTATAATACATGTACAGGAAGATGGCCTAGTGTGGGAGTGGATGTGTTTCTTACCAGGCACGAGAATCGCAGCTGTTATTACGGTTATCACCCATGACAAATACATGGCCTTCAGGGAGTCGCTGCAGGCAGGACGACGATGCACGGTTTTAATATGGGATCCGGCCAAAGAACCGAGAACGGATAACAAGTGGGGAGAGGGGGGAGTGAAGAGATCATCCACCATCTGAGGCCTGTCAGTTAGAACAACGAGGCACTCAGCAAGTCAACAACACAGAGCAGCCATGCCACATTTGGTCATCCTCTTGCACTGGTATAATCAAGTTGCGATAGCAGTTTGAGTACTATCTCTGGACATGGCAATAGCAACTCCTCAATGTTGTTCAAGGAGACAATGCTCACAGATAGAAAAGAGAAGCGACAAACCATGGCCTCCATTGTGTATGACACACTGTGGGTTGCGGTGTAATTTTCCTTCTGTGCAACACCATTAACAATAAGCTGGCCTTGTCGAACCTATAAGAAGGTGGGTGTGTAAGTACAATGTAGGCATCCAGATTCAGGGGGACTAGCGGAGTGACCCACGCAAGCGGCTAGAATTTTCATAGTAATTGAACAACTCTATAGGATATTTTACTATTTTTCTAGTTCTTAAATAAATATAGCATATTACTTCTAAGCATATTTGTTGATGTATCAAGGGCATGATTCATTGAGAAATGCTAAGATATGTTTAAGAGGTATTATTTGTGTTATGAACTCTTTGACTCCTTTAATGCTACCATGAACAAAAAAGTAACTCACGAAAAAAGTGTATGTATGTAACATTTCCTAACTATTTTTATGTCCATCTTGAGTTATAGTACTCTTACATCATCTATGCTTCTATCCTATGTTACTCAGGGTTTGAACATTGACACGGTCTTCAAGATGTAATATAACCCTGAGTAACATAGGATAGAAACAGAAAATAAAAAGGGTTCTCTTTTATGTTCACACACCTGTACTTATAGCTCAAGGACTAAATAAGTACAGCAATGTTTTATCGTTATTATTATTATTTTTTTTTTTTTTTTTTAGAGCAACTGGCAGGAGCGCTGCCTATTCTATTAGAAGAGGGAAAAACCACGGACTCGAGTACAGAAAGGCATGTTTAGATTGAAGTGGAAACATGCCGAAAAACCACTAGAAAGAGAAAAACCAAAAGAAGGCCTAGTCAGGCTCGGCTGGGATAGCCGGCCCCATCACAGCATAGGCGCCAGCCCTCTGAAAGATGTCGTCCCGGGTAATGGATGCTACCTCGATGTAGGTGAGCCGCTTGCCAGTGAAGATTCTGCGGTTTCTTTCCTTCCAGGCGTTCCACAGGGTGTAGAGCAGCCGACCACTCCGACGATTTTTCTCGGCTTTCGATCGCCCGGTGATCAGGTCGTCCCACCACTCCGAAATTGATGGGAAAGATGTGCCGTGGCTGCTCATGTCTTTGTTGTCCCAGGACTGAATTGTGTTCCATACCGCCAGCGTGAAGGGACAAGTCTTTGCAAAGGTGAGATGCCGTTTCAGGGACAGAACCGCATAGCTTGCAGATAGGGTCGTGAGGCCAGCCTCTGATGGACAACATGTCAGCAGTTAGTAATTTCCCATGAAGAGCCAACCAGGAGAATAACTTGCACTTTGGCTCCGCGTCGGCCGACCATATCTTTCCTGCCTTAAATTTCGAGAAAGAACCGTTAAATTGCGCGTGGTACGCCGAACTTGCAGTATACACGCCATCATTACTTAGGTTCCAACTGATGGTGTCCTTTTCCAAAAGGTTGAGATGTGTCCCCTGGACGATGTCCCAGACCTCGATGTACCGAGAGAGTTGAACAGGGGTGTTTAATCTAGCAACGGAGCGGATCCAATTCCCTCGGCTGAGCTCAATTGCGACAGATCTTTTTTTCCTAGATGCAGTCTTGTATAGGTCGGGGGCTTTTAGTCGCAGAGGCCCTTGACCAGTCCAGTTGTCGTGCCAGAAAGAGGCCGTTTCTCCATTCCCTATAGTAATCGTTGTGGACGCCCTGAAGAGGGCCATATCAGACGGGCTGCAAGGCAGCTTTGAACCGGCCCAAGTGCGGTCAGGGTCTGTCCACTGGAGCCAAGGCCAACGCAATCTCAGGGCCCTCCCAATGCGCTCCAGATCCGGCATCCCCAGACCGCCGAAGGCCTTAGGGCGACAGACCCTCTTCCAGTTGACAAGAGCTTTGCCCTTAGCTGCGTGTTCCCCTTCCTCTCCAGCCCATATAAAGTTCATGGCGATCTTTGAAATCTTCTGACGAGCCCAACTCGTGAGCGGGATGACCGTTGAGTGATAGATTGTCGTGGCCATGAGAACCGACTTCGCAAGGGTAACACGCCCCGGCCGCGCAATGTGTTTGCCATACCATCCCGGGAGCTTTCCTGCGATTTTGTCGAAAAGTGGCTGGAAATCCACTTTGCGAAGTGAACGGACGTGGAGCGGTAGGCCTAGATATCTGCCTGGGAAGGTGGCAATCTTAGCCGGGAAATCAGCCAGAACACCGGCCAGATCGATTTGTCTACATTGCACCGGGAAGACCTCAGTCTTAACCATGTTGGTGACGAGGCCGCTTGCCTTGCCGAAACAGTCAAGGATGGCCCTTATGGCCCGTAACTCCTCTCTGATAGGGTTGACGAAGATTCCAACATCGTCCGCATAAAGGGAGACTCTGCAAGTGGTAGAACGCGAACGTACTGGGCTCAGAATTCCTTCAAGGGTCGCCTTGGAAAGGATGCGTTGTAAGGGGTCGATGGCCAAAATGAAGAGCATCGGCGAGAGTGGGTCACCCTGTCGGAGGCCCTTAGCGTGCCAGAAGGCCTTTCCAGGGTCACCATTGAGAAGAACCCGCGAAGATGAAGAGGCGAGGGTGAGGCAGATCCAGTCTCGCCACATCGGACCAAAGCCGATGGCCGTAAGCACTTCGAGAAGATAGGCCCAGCCGACGGAGTCGAAAGCTTTGGAAATATCTAGCTTGAGAAGAAGGCTAGGAGTTTTCGAGGAATGCAGCTCTCTGATGAGGTTTTGAACATGCAAAAAATTATCGTGGATGCTTCTCTTCTTGACAAAAGCACTCTGGCATTTCGAAACGATGCCTGGAAGCACGGGCGCCAGGCGGTTAGCTAGAAGCTTTGAGAAAATTTTGGACAGGCTATGGATGAGACTGATGGGTCTATAGTCACCAGCGGCCGCGGCGTCCGGCTTCTTAGGAATGAGAATGATGTTTGCCGAATTTATGAGGTGAGCACAGTTTCCTCGGAGCTTGGACATGTCAGTGATTGCGTTGGTGACGTCGACCTTGATGATATCCCAGCAGGATTTGAAGAAAGCTCCAATGAACCCATCTGGGCCCGGCGCTTTGACCGAAGGCAGGGAGAACACTGCTTCTTTTATCTCGTCATCCGCGAAGGGGGCATCAAGATCCGAAAGGTCATGCATAGTGTATCCCAGGCCGTCCCAGTCCAAACTCTTCTGACGCGATGCCGCCGTGCCTAGCTGATCCTTGAAATGCTTCATCAAAGCCTCTTCTTTGTCTTTAATAGTGATCGCCATTCCAGTGCTCGTGCTCAGGGATTGGATACAAACCCTCCTTCTGCGGCCATTTGCCCTAGCATGGAAAAGCTTTGTGTTGGCGTCACCCAAGCGGATCCAAGTAAGTCTTGATCTTTGACGCATCTTGATTTTCTGAATGGCGAGCAGGCCCACGTAGTTGGCCTCGAGACATATCCGGAGCTCCCTTTCATCGGCCGAAAGAAGTCTTGACTCCTCCGCGACATCGAGCCAGCCAATAATCTCCTTCGCCGTGGCAATTTGCCTCCCCAGGACTCCAACGCTCTGCCGTTGCCATTTCTTGAGCGCCTTTGCCGTACGGGAGAGCTTGGTGTGAATTCTTCTAATGGGGTCGAGGTCGGTGATGTCCTTGCTCCATGCCTCATCGACCGTTTCCTTGAAACCGTTTAAACGGAGCCAGAACTCTTCGAATTTGAAAGATGCCTTCCTGCTAGAGTTGACACATCCTTGTAGATGGAGCGGGGCGTGGTCCGAGCATGCCGAAGTGATGGCTTGAAGGTGAGCATCCGGGAAGAGGCTGTCCCAATCGTCCGAGAAGAACACGTGGTCGATCTTGGTTAGGACCGGGTCAGACTGGGCATTTGACCAAGTGAAGCGTCTACCGACCATACGCATATCTTTGAGGTGGAGGAAGTCTCTAGCTTCATGGAATTTGCGGATAAGGCGGCGGTTTATGTTGAGGTTATTTTTGTCGGAAGCTTTTGTGATGAGGTTGAAGTCTCCAACCACTCGCCCCGGACGAGTGGTTTAAGGCCCCTCAGCTCATGGATGAAAGCCAGCTTCTCGAGGTTTCCTTGCGGACCGTAGACACAGGTAAGCGTCCAACTAGTCCCCTCCTCTGACATGGTGATTGTAGCCGAAAGCGTGTTGTGAGTAGCGTGGGCCTCGGTTAAGGTGAAGAAAATGTTTGATGCCGCAATGATGATGCCGCCCTTCGTACCAATGGCGGGAAGGAAAGCAAAGTTGTCCGAGAAGTTCGTCCCGAGCATGGAGGAGATGGTCGTGTTGTTGACCGTGGCGAGCTTCCTTTCTTGTAGGCAGACTATGGAGGCGTGAGCGTCCTTAACAATGTCACGAACGGCGTCGCGGCGAGCAGCATTATTTAGACCCCGGAGGTTCCAGTTTAGGAGATTCACATTTTTCTGCGACATGGAAGCAACCAATTTGACACGTTTTGCGGCGTGCTCACAATCAACTCGTGGATCTTTGGATGACAAGTAGTAACATCGTGGTACACAGGCGGAGACGAAACATGACGATGAGCAGCAGGAACCTTTGAAGAAGGTTTGCCGAAACTAGCGGAGATGGCGGACTTGCTAATAGCCTGAACACAGCAACTGCAGCTGATAGACGGAACATGGGGCTTACGCCCCCAGTAGCACGACCGTGGTGGCTTCCTACACATTGTCCACAGTGTTCTTCACGTTGATCTTCTTCTTCAGTGGTGACACCTGGTGACACCTTGTTCTTCAGCTTCTTCACTTGCTTGACAAGTGCTTCCATGGCCTGAAGAGCTGTCATGGCAAGGGGAGCACGCTGGAACCTTTCCAGGTAGGCCGCACGGGAAGCCTCGCTGAATGATTCTTCAGGTCCCAGAATGCCACACACACGGGCAACAAGCTCCTGGACAGCCTCCGCGCCATCAGAGATCGCTCTGGTCTTCTTTTTTATTGCAATGCGCCCACTGCGCCTCGGCGAGCCAGCCAGTGGTACCACCTTCTTCTTGTGTGGCGGTGGAGTGGACACGAGCGGTGGAATGAGCGGCCCCGCCACCGAGGACAGGAACCGCTGCAGCTCTGCGGGGTTCGTCGGCGAGGGTGACATGATGTTGTCCGGGACGGTAGCAGGCCGAGCGCCGTCAGAGCCCTCTAACGAGGGCTCACCAGAACCGGGCCAGCTCACGGCCGCCATCGGCGTAGTCGAGGCGTCCCAGGCTTCAGTCCCAGAGGCAGTGGAGTGTCCATCTCCAATGTTCAGCCCAGCCACGGCGTCCGAGAGAGCCAGCTCAACCTCACAGGTCTCCACCGATGGCGCGCTTGAAGGCCCCAGAATCATGCGAGGCCACGAGACAGGCGCCTCGTCTCCACGATCCAGGAGCGGTTGCGGCCCCTGGACACCGCTCATGACCGCAGCGTCCACCGAGGCAAGGCAAGGTGAAGTGGTGTCCAGAACCTTGCCATCGATTTCAGACCCGACCTGTGCCCCGTGGACCAACACCCCATCATCAGAGGTAGGCAGCCGCGCCGGGAGCGGAGAGAGATCCTTCTCAGCGAGAAGTGACGTTGCATGATCGGTCCATCTCTTCAATTCCGCCAGGTCCAGGAGGAAGGGCTCCATGGCCGCGCCGACGCAGGCCCTCATCTCGGCACGAAGAGAGGCCGCCTGGCCCGCCAGAGCAACGCGCAGACTGCGCGTCCCCGGCAGTGGGGATGCACAGCCACATAGGAGCAGCAGGGGTGTCTTCAGTGCGCTGCCTGCCATGATTTCCGGAGCCGGTGCCGCGGCGCCTCGGGGAGCGAGTGCGCTCCCGGCGAAAGGAGCCCCCGCCATCACGGCGAGCTCCGTGGTGCCTGGCGTCACAGCGTGTCGCCCTGTCACGGTCGTCGTCATGGTCGTCGCGGCGGAACTGCATGTGGCTCGGGTGATCGTCCCGGTGGCCACGCCAGTCACGGCTCACCGAGCGGACGCCTCGTCATCCACCGGTTCAGACGCAGGCGCAGGGGTCTGGCCATCCACCGTCAGCAGGTTCCAGTAGAAGGAGATGGGTGTGGGCTTGAAAACGTTGGCGTCCGAGCCGGTGCCGAAGAAGTCGAGAGACGCCATGGAGAAGTCCTCCATCCTGTCTAGGTGGACGAGGACGCGGAACGTTGCCCCGCGCCGGCTCCCAGTAGGCCGAGCATCATGGACGAGCACCTCCGGGACCGGTCCACCGAGACCAGCGCCGGTGAAGGTGAGACACACCACCTTGGGGATATTGCTGGGGTTCGCCGTCCAGGCCCAGCAGTCCAGCGTGCGCACACTGGACAAGAGCACAGAAGGGTCGTCGAGGCTGTCGAAGGAGCACCGCCGGGCGATGATGCGCTCCGCCACATACGCCGTGTTGCCGTAGGCCGGTACTCCTTCCAGGCAGAGGCGGACACGGAAGGACATCGTTATTATTGCCGTTGAATTTTTTTGTTTTTGAAAGACATGTCAATTTGCGAGTTCTTGCTACAGGCTTCTCATGGCTTCTTTTTTATTGTGTTTGTGTTCCTGATTCTATTAGCACTTAGAAGCTGCTACCTGAACGAACAGCACATGTGTGGTCATGACTCTTGCTAGCCTCGGAGACGGTCTCGTATAGGACTATTGTTCGTACATGGATGTTAAACGATGACTTTTAATCTTAACCGTTATTACTGTGATCAAACTGAGCACACAATTTTGGTCAATGTGGAAGAACACGGTGGCTTCTTTTTTATATTGTTTTAATAATATATAAATTTATGCACGCATCTTGATAAAAAGTGGTGAATGAATTGGTAACTAGGTGAGTGGAAGAGGATGTTTCAACTAACGTAAATCAGCAAATGAATGAATGAATGTAAGTGCATATTGATATAAAGCGGTGAATGAATGTTGATAAGGTGGGTGGAAGACAAGACAATGTTACTACAGCAGTATGTTAGATTGGCTTTGGTGAAGAAAGCAGCATGTTTTACCTCGATGAAATCTCCAGGGGTTGCAAGCACCCTCTTAATAAATACAACATCTTTATTTAGGCCACAATTCTGCCGAAAACATTGCAATGTAGCTTCATCAGACCGTGAAGGTGGGACGCTAACAATGGACAAAGAAGAGAAGCAAGCCTACCTGCAAGGCCGTGGGCACCCTGAAGAAGACGATGTCGCCCACAGAAGGCATCCGGAACATGTAAGTGACCTGGGCAAAATCAAATCACAGCATGCATTCCCCATTTGGTTAGCACGGATCCGAGCCAAGCGATCGTCTCCAAGAGAGAAGCCATCCGTCAAGTAAAACAGTAACTACATTAGGAGGTGACGTGGGGGAGAAAAGGGAGCTACTTTTTCGGCGACGGCGCGGTCGCCCGGGCGGAGGGTGGGCGCCATGGAGGAGGATGCGACGAAGCGGACCTCCGCGAGGGCGGCGGAGGCGAGGAGGAGGGCGAGGAAGAGCTTGAGGCCGTCGGGGCAGCGGAGGCCGCTGGGGAGCGCGAGCGTGGGGAGCCACCACTGATGGTGCAGGAGGGATGCGGTGCAGGGCAGCCAGTCGGACGGCGGCAGCGGCGCGATGAGGCCGCGTAGCAGACGCGGCGGCGCCATCGCCAGCAGATGGAATTGGATCCCCTCCCCTCCTCCGCCTCCTGCTTCGCCTCTCCGACCTTCTCCGCCACCTGGGGTGGGGTCTGGGGATGGTGTGGGGAGGAAGACTGACTTGTAATACTAATGGCGGTAAAAATAATTATTAGGGAAAAGAAAATGGAGGGTTTCCTTCCACACCAAGACTCCTTGGGCATTTTTTTTTTATTCTTTTGATCCAGATTAGTTGGTGATTTAGTATAGATACATCATAAATTTAAGTCAACTAATTTGAATCGGAGAGAATAAGACGGTGAACCGAGGAAGCCTGACACTGCTCGATCCTGTGAGTAAAGAACAGTAATACCGCCGGCTGCTGTCGGTTGCTGGCTGTAAACCACGACATGTACCTGACGAGGCGGAAGACCTGGGGAATGACGAGCGCATTGGGACGCCTTCTTCGCCCGAGCGGCGGGCGAGGGAGCTAGCACACCACGAGTGAGGAGGCCGCTGGCGGCGCGTAACAACGGTGTGGAGCGTGCCCAGACGGACCCTCGCCGCCGTCCTTGACCACATCGCCGAGGGCAACGTCCCTCGTCTGGGATATCCGCCGCCGTTCTCTCGACGGCGCAGGGTCGCTTCCTGGATGTCCAGGAGGATGGCCAACGCTTCTTCTTCTTTCTCGGCGTCGGCCTCGTGCTCCTCTGGCTCTGCGTCAGCGAGCTCGCCAGCCCTTCAGCCGGTTAAGCGGGAGGCGGAGTCGCCGGTGCACTCGCCGCTGCGGACACGTTCACGTGGCATCATCATCAGCGAACGTCGCGTGCCTTTGTTGTCGAGTGGCCACATGCGGCTAGCGAGGTCGAAGACGGAGCCGGCGGAGTGGGCGGTTCCGGTCGACGAGGATGAGTTCCTCCTGAAGATGGCGATGGAGGCCTCTCGGAACGATGTCCCATCGATGCTGGCACCCGACACGTGCGTCTGGCCTAGGACGGACTGGGAGCGAAAGAAGGTCGAGCGCATCCGGCGTCTGCAGGAGCAGGTCGAGCGCATCCGGCGTCTGCAGGAGCAGGTCGAGCGCATCCGGCGTCTGCAGGAGCAGGACGAGCGCCACGCCGCGCGTAGAGCACGCCGAGAGCGCATTTACCGTGGCACGCGGCTCATCCACCTCGACGACGACGAGGACAAGAGCGGGTTGGGGCCTTCGTCGCAGCAGTGGCGCTGCGGCGACGCCGGCCAAGGTAGCTCCAGGCTGCCAAACCTGCCGAGCGACGAAGACGACGACGGCGGCGACACCAAGGATGTCGACTACATCGTCTTCTACCGCAACTTCGGCATGTGATCAGCGCACCGTCGGCATCGTCAAGTTTTTACTATTTCGTTGTTTTTTTAAGCTTTTCTTAGACTATATGTCCGAATTTGATAATATGTAGGAAAATCTCCTATATTTTAATGCAATCGCTGGATTGGTCTAAAATTCGCCATCTTTTGTCAAATTTTGGCCGAACTTTTGAATTTCCGTGAATTTGCCCTAGGAACGCGAATGGGAGTTCGGCCGTTCCTAGGCTGAAAGTTTTATTCATCCGGTGCTAAATTGTGCCGGATTTCGATCTGATAATGTCGAACGAGTGGAGATGCTCTAAGATGTCGTAGGGATACATATGGTTGAACATTATATTCTTATAAAGTTGTAGGAGTGGGTGAACTTCTCTTTGTTATTTATGATTCGACCTTATGGGCATGTCCAATGCGGCATCTTTGTGACCTCTGAAGAAAAGAAAAAATAGTTTGGTCCATGTCAAGCCTTCACTTCACTATAACCGGGGAGAAACCAGCCAGCTCTCTCTAGTCTCTCCTTGGTGCTTGTGTCGTGTACACACTGGGGACTGGAGTGGCATTGGGGTGACCAATCTGCCTTCCGACAAAATTTGGATAGATTTCATAACACTCAAATTTTACTTCTTTTAATAAAGGAATACAGCAATGTTTCTTGTCTTCTAATTTTTGTCAGTTTTTGTTTTTGCTTCTAGATTGACACTACAATATTCGAAATAACATTTTGCCACAGTTTAGCTTATCAATATTGATAGTGGCAAATAATCAAATTTCCTTTGATGATGCAAAGTCACAATGTCTCAACACTTGATATAACCTACCTAAGCTGGCAAGCCTGGCATAAGGTGATGTATTTCATAGTAGTATTACTGTTACACACACAGCTGTACATACATATGCCTACACAATACACGTTCACAGATCTATGCACCGGGAATCTTCCTCCCCAGCGAACGACTCCATATGAGGTTCACTCCATATGAGGTTCAGGTGGACCGCCGGCGTCTTCTTCCGACAACAACAAGAGATCCGCTCGAGGCAGCCTCGAGATGATGAGCCTCGCCACGTTTTCTGCCGCGACGGCGCCCGTCTCCATGGCGCTCGCCGCGCTCTCGAAGCTATTCACATAGTACAGCTGCTTCCCGTCCAGTATTATCGGCGCGAAATCTTCCGGCGCATGGTAGTGAGGATAAGCAGGCCAGTTTATCCGAATGGTCTCTTCCCTTGTGCTGTAAATTACCAGTGCGACACAGGGAGTCAGACACAACAACCAACCATTTGTAAAGGTCTCATTCGGTCATCAAAATAGCAATGACTCATGTAACTACAGTACTCTCTCCACATGCGTACCTAAAGATCTGATCCAGCAAACTGTCATCCAGCTTCGTGCGCGAGAATGCCTTGTAAGTCATGTCATGTTCGCTGTGCTTCTTCAGAACTGAGATAGACGAGAAAGGGATATCAGGGACCTCCATGGTTCCTATCAGCTCCGGAATATCAGACACTGAGTTCAGACCGAAGAATTTCTGCAGCAGAACATAATCCAAAAAACAAGGTAAGTGGTTTCTCATGATAACCAAGGAAGACTAGACAAGTTTAGTGCTTCCTCAACACCACATTAACAGGCTACTAGTTACTTGCTGCTTATTCAATTTAATACATACATACAGAAAGGAAGGAAGTGCAAATAACACTTACTGGGTTCAATAGGCCCCTGACAAAGGTTGCGTGGGTATGTTGCATCTTCCTCGGTGGAATGGAGATTGGAGGGGTAAATGAAATGTTCACCTCGTCGAGTGGTGTTGCAACAACCGTCACGGTACAGTTATATTCATGCCCCTTATTGGATTTAAGAACATAGTAATCCCCTGCATCGGAGATTGAATCGATGCCTTCTTGGAGATGCAAGGTAGCACTAGCAGCCTTAAGCAACCCAGCAGCTAGCTGCCAGTTGCCTCCTTTGATAGCCCACAAGCCAGACTCGGAGCCAGCTAAAGAAACAGCGCCCGCAAGGCCACTTATACTCACGCTCTGTCCATAGTTGATCCTTGTTATCACCTGTTAAGAACAGGAGAGGGCAAGATACCATGAATATATTAAGTGAATCTAAAAGTATATAAACAAGAGTAAAGGTTTCTTCAGAATTACTGCATCGAGATTTTCAGCTAATGGTGTAAGCTGCATCTTTCAGAACACACGAGCAAAATTATACGTTATTAATAATTTAATATACAATTTGTAATATGCTTTGCAAGTTAGGTCAGGATTTAAGTGTTCTGTTAATTCTTCATTTATAATAATATTAAAGATGGTAGAATTGCCCAGAAATATCTCCAGTAAACCCAAGAATAGTTCGGAAATATCACCAATATAGAAAACTGTGGGTTATCAAGTTAGCTGAAGGAAAAAAAGAAAAGAAATGAAACATACAGTGACAAGCTCTGATATAGTTTGAGAATTCAGCCCAGCATGGATGAGTTCCTCCTGTAGGGTCCTCTGAGTGAGCCCATACAGGCCCGACCATTTGAGCATTTCCTCAACGTTGTCGAAGACAGGCCGGGACTCGAACCCATTGTAGTAAAGCAGAAATTTCTGCAACATTTCCTGCATAACAACGTGAGAGTGTTTAACACACTTGACAGCGGTTATTAAAACCTAGAGAATACTCAACGATCCATCTCAGTTTAGAAAAGAAGTAATGAAAAGGAAAGCTAAGTTCTAAGGTGAGTAAACTGAATGGGCGGTCCTAATTCTTTCGCCCCACCTTCACTTTGGTCCCTGTTCTTTAAAATTGCACGACTAGATCCTAAATCTTTGATAAGTAATTCACGCGAGGTCCTATTTTTTACCACTTTGACCAATCTATGTGGCGTTTTGACCGCGGCCACGTCAACAGTATATTTACGAAAAGGCCCCCTGGTTATTATTTTTCACGCCTGCTGTAGAGTATCAAGGCTCACCCGCATGAAGTCGCTCTGCCTCTCGGCGGTCATGGATTTCTTCCAGTAATCTTTGGCCAACTCAATGATCTTCAGAACCAGTTCACGGAACTGTCTGGAAAGCGAGACTAGCTGGGCACTAGGATCGGCCCCGCTGATTGATCCAGGAGGAATGCAATCTTCATCGGGGTCGTGGGGAAACTTCAAGTCGAGCGCCCTGCTGCACTTGCTCTCAGCCACGCCATGCTCGCCCAGGAGGAACAGAAGCTTCGCGCGGAAGGTGGCGATCACGGCCGAGTTGGGGAAGGCCGCACGGTCCACAGAGGCAAGCGGATGTCACAGACAAGCCCTCTTGTCGCTGGCCGCGTCGAGGCCACGAACGAAGTGCTTGGCGACGCCCTTGGCATGCGGCCGCCCCATCGCGCCTGAAGATGTCGAGCACACGATCGACTTCCGCAGGGACCGGCTTGTTCCTCAGAACGTCGATGGCTCTCTGCGCCCTGAACCTAGCCTCCAGAACCCTGTGGTCCGCGGTGGTGGTCTCGGGGCCGTGTAGGCCGTACGCCGTGTTGTACCTCGCCGGGTCGACGGGGGCGGAGATGCCCAGCGCTCGGCGGTACTCGGTCTCCGCCTCCCGGTGGAGAGAGGGTTTGGCGAGGGCGTGCCCGAGCACGGTGGCGATGTCGATGCAGTTAGGGACGAGCTCCTTGGCGGCGGCGAGTGCGCGCTGGCGAAGCTGAGGTGCGCATCAGCCAGGTCCTCCTCTGCGCTACGGGTGTGGATGGCGGCAGCAAAGTGGAGGTGCCCCGCGAGGCGGAGCGCGAGTGCCGATCTCGGGTGGTCGACAGCTAGCGCATCGGCCCACCACAGTGCCAACGTGTTTGCCCTCGTGGTACTGCAGCAGAACCTCCCTGGCCAGAGAGGGATGTGGAGAGAAACAAGGGCCATGTTTTAGAAGAAATACAACCTTGGGGGTTCTATCCGTAAATATGTAGGCTAACCGGTATATCTCCTGGCCCTCACTGCTGACATGGCAACGGTCAACGCAGGTCAAACCAATTTAGGACCTGGCGTGAATCACTTATCAAAGATTTAGGATTCAGACGTGCAATTTTAAAGAATTAGGACCAAAGTGAAGGTGAGGCGAAAGAATTAGGACCGCCCATTCAGTTTACTCTTCTAAGGTAAAGAGCACAGTCATGTCCACTTAACTAAAAATATTAAGTGAAATTATCAAGCAGATGAAGATACAGAGAACTGCTTGCTGGGATCTCAATGTACCACTGGAATCATGTTTAACTGAGCTGTACCATTTCATTCCTAGCATACCAATCCCCAGAACAGAAGACAAGATAATTTGTAGTTCTTGCAAGAATTGAAGGCCATTCTCCCTAACAGTAGTACTAGAGCAGGAAGAAGCGAACCTGCACAAAGCTGTCCATCCTGAGCAGCGAGAAGCCATAGCGCCTGAACAAGAGGAGCGAGTTGGCGAGGCTGTGCAGCCTGCGGCGCAGCCAAGAGCTCCCGGGCGGCGGCGGGCGGAGGGTCCTGAACACGAAGCGCCCCCCGTCCCAGATCCCGAGCCAGTCGTCGTCTCCCTCGTCGTCGTCCCTGGCGGCGAGGCCGAGGAGGTCGGCGAAGCGGCGGACGTGGAGGTTGCGTGGGTGGATGACGGAGCCGCCGGCCTCGAAGTTGTCTCCCGCGACGGAGACGGTGGCCAGGCGTCCGCCGACCCTGTCCCGGCGCTCGAAGACGCGGAGCCGGGCTGGGGTGGGGGCGGTGTTGTTGGTGAGGAAAAAGGCGGTGGAGGAACCTGAGATGCCGCCGCCGACGATGCAGATGTCCTCTGCGGTGGAGGCGCCGAGGGAGGGTAGCAGGAGCGGGAGGAGGAAGAGGAAGAGGAAGAGGGCCGGCATCGAGAAAGTCGGGTGGCGGTGAACTGGTGATTCGGCACGCCGGAGTCGGGGGGCGCCGCCGTCCTTCCCTCTGTTTCGTGGGGCCTGGGGCTAGTGCGACTGCGAGAGATTTTTCTTTAACATAACGGGCTGGCCCGGCACCTAGCTTAACGGGCCGTGTCTGGCCCGCATCCTGGTTGGAGCCATGACTAGGCTGCTACCCAGAGCGCACGTGTCGCATGGCCGGACCCGTTAATATTTTTTAATTTTATTTATTTATTATAATTTTTTCTTACAACACGTTAAGCTGGTTTAGCTAATGTGTCTGGATTTCAAGTCGAAATCCAGCAAATGGCATGGCACATTCTGTTTATTAAGGTGTCCTTGTGGATCATGTCGTGTCAGGCATGGTAAGCAATTACCGAGTCGTGTCATAGCGCGGGCTAGCCTATTAGATGTCTGAGAATAACGAGAACGGTAGGTATTCCACATTCTACTGATAAACATGGAAAAAAATATTAAAGAGTTTTTAAAATATCATTATACTACTTATTAAAAAATTTATGTTTTCTCAATTACAGACAGACGAATTTATCAAGATTTGAATGTATTTAGACATGTTTTAGTGCTAGATACATTCGAATCTAGACAAATTCAAATCAATTAATTTGGGTCGGAGGGAATACCTAAAACTATTTTATCCTGACAAAACAAATTGACAATATTATTGTTTAATGAGGGAACAACGAACGGGTACTTACGCCCACCCCTCTGATGTCTACAAGTGCACATATATATTCTAGCTAGTTTTAAAATAAGAGTATAGAACACGCATAGAGCTATTTGGTTAAGATCTTTATGCCCCTGTCACTATCTATCAAAGGATACTTGTAAGTTGGCCTTTGATCTCAAGTAAAGGGTGTTGTGTTTGAATGTAAGAAAGTAATGAAATCAAAATAAATAAAGTAACAAGTGTGTTGGGATTGGTGTTGAAAGTCAATAAGGATTAAATGTTCTCGATGATGTGATGCACCACTATCATATAAGAACTACTTATAATTAGGATAACATGTATCTTTCGTCATGATTTGAGTTCCATAATAAGATGATCACCAAGTCTCGTGAGCAAGCAATTTCTACGAGTCATGTGATTGAGGTCACCTCTAAATAACCATTGCGATGCCTGTGAGCAAGTCACTTCTACATACCACCACAATTAAGGGTTTCCCCATAGATATTATTATAAGCTTAGTAAATCTCTCTTTTATCTCCTTTGACTGTGCAGGTTATAAGCTGATGACTTTAGTCACAAAGTAGCACCGGACATACTCCCATACACGTCCAAAGGATAGTTTCATCTTTTTAGTCCTGAAGGCAAATGTTATGTGGTCGACTTCACATACTATCTGAAAAGAGAGATCTAACACAATATCATAGAGTAAAGATTAAAGACCAAAGTTATAGATCATCTTTATTTTATTTTATAATAATGCTAGGGTTTCTCCATCCCCCAAGAACAAATGGAACTACTCACGCATGGAAGCAATAAACAATATCATATTCATATGGATGGATTGAAAGTGCAAAGGTAAAATCAAGTACAAACCCACAATTGTATTTGAAATTACAACAAGATCTAAATGAAGGATAGAGGGGATGATGGTGATGATGAAGATGTGGCGGTTGATAATGAGGGGGATGATGTGTTGTCCTCCGATAATCCGTGTAGCAGAAAACATTATCCCTTCTCTAAGTTCCTCCTCCAGATCTCTTCCTCGTGTGGTGTTTCGTGGCTAGAGGTGTCTATGAATGCCAGATATTAGATCTGTCTTCATGTGGTGAGAGTATTTGACGTCCTAGTGGGAAGTATGGGCAAGCTCCGCCCGTACCACAAGTCGTTAAGCTTGCATTAGCTTCTCCTCACATCCTCGCTTCTCCCATACACGTGGAAAATCATTTAAATGACATTTATCACTTAAAAATATCATATTATTATTATATAACATGATAGTCCCAGTTTATATATTCATAAAAGACTTAATAATTTAGGGTCATGTTGAAACAAGGGTAAAAGGTGCGCGTGGGCTTCGTAAAATACCAAAATCGTAACTCTACTTATGCAAAAACATAAGATAAATATGCTTTAAAATGGACTCGTCAACTTCCCCAAGCTAGACTCTTGCTCGTCCCCGAGCAAGGTAGTGACTAGTGTACAAGGTTATCATGTTCATGAGGCACAAGTCATTACAATAAATGAGTCAATTGAAGCATAATTATAATATCAGATATATAACTTCATCGTGAGTTGTATCACACTTTCACACATCACATGACTTTAGAGGCTTACACACCTTTTATATTAATGATTTATAAGAAGTTTAAAGATTTAGAAGATTATAAAATCATCAGGTTTATCTAGATGAGCACTTGATTGAGTAGAGAATAGTCTACGATCATTGTTTGAGAACCTTTTTCAACTTGCACCTTATGGGGTCCCTCGGATTCATCGTCCGAGAAATCCCTGTTATGCACATATCCACGTTCGCATGATTAGTGAGCCGTGCAACATAACCGACAAGTATCATTACAAAATCCAAATCTTAATGAAAACAAGACTTACATTAATGTCATTATGGCTACATAATCTTCAGCACCAGATCTTCATCAAACACAGAGCCCAATCATGCCTTAACCTACAGGCAACTGACTGGGAAGACAACCTAGCTCGCATAGATGTCACCACACCTTCAATCATCTAGATTCTGAAAGTCTGGCCAAGTAAATATCCAGGGACAATGCTAGTGAGTACTTTGAATGTACTTGCAAACCACCAAGATAAGGTAAACAAGAGTAATGTAGTTTGGCTGTGCGATATAGCTCTAACTTTTTTTCCATACAATCCCCATAACATAGGGATCGGGTTCCACTATCATCAGATAACGGAACAACACCACACAGCAGACACATAAATCCACAGGTTTCAAGCTCCTGGAGCCACCATATATCTACAACAAAAGACATAAAAGCAAGCTGGGAGTGTCGGGGGGATGATCCCCAGATACCCCAACCGGACAAGAAAGTGTGCAGTCGGATCGCGTCCGGCTGACCAGATGCAGCCGGACAAAGCAGGCCAGGCCGGCTACCACACGGTAGCCGGATCAGCAAGAAGTAGCCGGCTACAGCGACATAGCCGGAACCAATCAAGGAGACAGGACGACGTGTGTATCAGTGCACGGTACGCCCTGTACGATGACAAGACCGGCCACTACTCGGCCATACCGAAGACTTTGCGGGGATGACGCGGGAGCAGTGGCCCGATGCTGACAATAGCTCGCACGACGTCCACTGTGCCTACGACAGCCATACCGCTCATACTCCGATGGGACACACCGTACTGGATACTGTAGATGACCAGCCGGCTGGGACCCGCCTGTGGGGCCCGCCAGTTGGACTGGCCAGTGAGTCCATTGCCTCTCTGCCTATATAAGGAGAGGCAAGGCCTCAGTAGAAAGGGTTGGTCTCATTGCATTTAAGGCAGTAGCTAGAGAATACAGCTCAAGGAGCACTTGTAGTTCGTATATCCCACATAGTTAGATCCAGCAGGAGTAGGAGTTTTACCTCATCACGAGGGCTCTGAACCTGGGTACTTCCTGCGTCCAGTTACGCTTGCTTGTACCCAATCCCACCTGCAGACGCCGTCGATAGCTTCCCTGCTAGTCCCCACACCTCTATCTAACCTTCTCAGGTACTGTCGTTCCCAATACAACGACAGCTGGCAGCCACCGTGGGGCTACATGGCTTCGACTGGAGTCACGTTCCGCACGGGACCCCGCACTTCAGCTGGTGAGCGCGTGGCCTCCGGCCTGGTGCTCACGCTCGACAAATTTGACTACGTCATCGACAACGCTTCCTGCTTCGCCGGAACCTCCTTCCCGGCGAACGACACCGTCCTGCTATTCGGCGACCTCCCCGTATACGTCACCACCGTTCCGGAGCGTTTCCCTAGGGAGATCGTCTATGTCGCGGAGCTGCCGCATTCGGACGGTAGCGCCTCCGTCGCGCCCTGCGGCGTGGAGGTCATGATGGCCGGCTCCAGCTCTCATCCTCGCCAGCCGCGGGAGCGAGGCGCGGACGAGGTTGGAACTTTCGCCCCTCCGCAGCCTCGGAACCTGGTGGAGGATGCCATTGATCGGCTCCTGACGGCGGTTAACCTCGGGGATAACCCAGAGGAGGCGGAAGCCAACTTCGCCATGGAGAGACAGATCGTCCTCCAGGAGGCCATGGAGCTGGCGGCAACCCGCAAGCAGCTCGAGATCACCCGGCGCAAATATGACCGCGCGCACGGCTTCACTCCGGCTACCGCGGAGCCAAGCCGGCGCGGCCAGGTGCGGCGCCGGGGCGGCGAGCTAGGCGGTACGATGGAAAAGGATGGGGAGCCTGATTCTACGCCCGCCCTCATCCGACCCACCTACAGCACGCCCATCAAGAACCTGCGCGCTGCGCGAGCTGCGGCAGAAGAGCTGCCCAATCTGGAGGGCGAGGAGCGGACCCGCCAGCATGCTCGCGTGCAGGAGCTCCTCCGCATCGCGGACGAGCAGGCTGATGCCAACCGGCAGATGCAGGAGGACCCCAGCTACTCCAGGGGGAGCAAGCCGCCTGTCAACAGCAGGGGCGCGCTGCGCGACACCCAACAGGCGTCTTCCCCTCAGCCGGCTAAGGCCCGTAGCAGGCGTCGCTGCTCTGGCAACAAGGGCCAGCCGCGCCAGGAGCAAACGGTGAACAGCAACCCACCGCCCCCCCCTCCGCCAACTAGAGCACCTAGACCCGCCGGTTCCTGTCTCTCGGGCCGGGTGGGAGCGCCCAACCCGGATTGTCCGGATGCCCACGACCGCATCGAGCTCCTCGCTCAAGCGCACGTCACGGAGGAAGAAGACTCTACCGGCCCAGTTTGTTTCGCACCCCGCATCCGGAACGAGCCATTTCCGGATAAGTTCTCCCTACCCAGGGACACCCCCCAAGTACGACAGCAGCATGAAGCCGGAAGATTGGCTGACCGACTATGCTACGGCAGTCGGCATCGCCCATGGGAACAAGCGCATAGCCGTGCGCTACGTCCCTCTTATGCTAACCGGATCGGCAAGGACGTGGCTCAACAGCCTCACGCCCAACAGCATCAACGCCTGGCCGGACTTCGAGAAGGTGTTCGTCTGCAACTTCAATGGCACGTACAAGTGTCCGGGACGCCCACGCGACCTGGCCTTGTGCGTCCAGGGTGACCACGAGACTGACCGCGAGTACCTCGCCAAGTGGACGGAGCTGCGCAACACTTGCGAGGGCATCCTGGAGAGCCAGGCCATCAGCTTCTTCATCGAGGGTTGCCGAGAAGGCACCATGCTTCGCCACTGGCTACTGTGTGACGAGCCAAAAACCATGGCGGAGCTCATGACGGTTGTGGACCAGTACGCCACGGCAGATGCCACCATGAAGAAGCCCCTCCGAGTAAATGCGGACGAGCGTCCGACTCCCACGGAGCCGGCTCGCGACCGTCTGAGAAATCCGGCTGGCGAAGCCGGATCCTCCAGGCACCACGGCAACGACAACCGGTTCCATGGGGACCGCCAAGCCGGACAACAGAAGCCCCGCTACCACGCGCGGCAGGTCAACGATGTGGAGGGCGCACCCGACGTGCCGGCTAATGATGCAAGGAGGAAGAAGCCACGACTCACCTTCGACTACATGTTTGACAGCCCGTGCAAGTGGCACAGCGGTCCCTTCAAACCGGCTACGCACACCACTCGGAATTGCAGCTAGACCCGCCAGCTAAAAGACCAGGGTAACCAGCCTCGTCTCCCCCCGCCCCCTCCCGGTGGACCACCACCACCAGCTAGGGGAGCCAGTAATGATGGTAACGGTGGCAACAGCGGCAACAACAACAACGGCTGCCCCCAGCCGCACGCCGCCTACCACATCTTCGAGACAGAGCTGGACGACAAGCACAGCCGCAGGCGACGCTCCAAGGAGGTCAACGCTATCGTCTCTCCGGTCCCCCAGTACCTGAACTGGTCGGAAACCCCCATCACTTGGAGCCGTGCAGACCAGCCGGAGCAGCTGCCGACTCCTGGGGGATACACCATGGTACTCGACCCCCTCATCGTCTCCAACGCGCGTACCTGCCGATTCTCGCGCATCCTCATCGACGGAGGCAGCAGCCTCAACCTCCTCTACCAGTCCTCGCTGGAGAAGCTGGGCATTCGCGAAAGCGACATGCGCCCGACTACCACAACGTTCCACGGCGTACTGCCGGGGCTAGCCTGCCCCCCATTGGGGAAAATCCAGCTGGACGTCATCTTCGGGACCGAGGAGAACTTCTGCCATGAACCAATCTGGTTCGAGGTGGTAAACCTGACGAGCTCCTACCATGCTCTCCTCGGGCGCCCCGCCCTCGCTAAGTTCATGGCCGTCCCCCACTATGCGTACCTCAAGACGAAGATGCCGGGACCCCACGGCATGATCACCGTTGCCGGCTACTTCAGGCGGTCGATGGAGTGCGCCTCAGCCGGTTCCAAACTGGCAGAGGCCTTCATCATAGCCGAGGAGAAGCGCGTGATCATGCGCAATGTGGCCATGGCCCAGCAGGACATGCCGGCTAGCAGTAAATTGGCTAGAGAAGGAGCTTTCCAGCCGGCAAAGGAGATGAAGAGGATCCTGCTCAACCCCTCCGACCCGACTAAGTTCGTCACCATTGGTGCCGGCTTGGACAGCAAATAGGAAGGCGCGCTCGTCGACTTCCTCCGTGAGAATCGGGACATCTTTGCATGGTCCCCCAAGGACATGCCGGGTGTACTGAGGGAGTTCGCCGAGCACTCACTTCATGTGCGGCCGGATGCCAAGTCGGTCAAGCAACCTCTGCACCGGTTCACAGAGGAGAAGAGGAAGATAATCGGTGACGAGATCACCCGGCTCCTTGCAGCCGGGTTCATCATGGAAGTGTACCACCCAGATTGGCTGGCGAACCCAGTCCTGGTGCTAAAGAAGAACAAGACCTGGCGCATGTGTATCGACTACACCAGCTTGAACAAGGCATGCCCGAAAGACCCCTTCGCCTTGCCCCGTATCGATCAAGTCATTGATTCCACGGCCGGCTGTGATTTGTTGTCTTTTCTAGATTGCTATTCCGGTTACAATCAGATCCGATTAAACCCGGCTGATCAGATTAAGACATCATTTATCACCCCCTACGGGGCTTTCTGCTATGTAACCATGCCTTTCGGTCTAAAGAATGCAGGCGCTACCTATCAGCGCTGCATGCAGAAGTGCTTGCACTCGCAGATAGGCCGAAACATGCATGCTTATGTGGACGATGTGGTCATCAAGACCAAGGAGAGGCGCACCCTCCTCGAAGACCTGGGAGAGACATTTGGCAACCTCCGCTAGTACCAGATGAAGTTGAACCCGGAGAAGTGCGTCTTTAGGGTGCCCTCCGGTTAGCTCCTCGGTTTCTTCGTATCACAACGAGGCATCGAGGCAAATCCGGAGAAGATCGTGGCCATCGGAGGATGCAGCCGCCCAGGAGCCTGCTTGGAGTCCAAAAGTTCACCGAATGCCTGGCCTCCCTCAGCCGTTTCGTCAGCCGGCTGGGGGAGAAGGCACTCCCGTTGTACCAGCTGATGAAGAATACGGACAAATTCTCCTGGACTTCGCAAGCCGACACCGCATTTCATGACCTCAAGCGCATGCTATCCACAGCGCCGGTTCTAGCCACGCCGGCTAGTAAGGAGCCGATGTTGCTCTATATAGCAGCCATCAGCCGGGTCGTCAGCATCGTCCTGGTGGTGGAGTGCCCCGAGGAAGGCAAGGCTCAGCCGGTTCAGAGGCCCGTCTACTACCTCAGCGAGGTTCTCTCCCTCTCCAAGCAGAACTACCCCCATTACCAGAAGATGTGCTATGGCGTGTACCTGGCATGCAAGAAGCTCAAGCACTACTTCCAAGAGCATCCGATTAAGGTCGTGTGCACCGCACCCCTCTCGGAAATCATCGGCAGCAAGGACGCCACCGGCCGAGTCGCCAAGTGGGCCATCGAGCTTGCCGCCTACTCCATCCAGTATGAGCCCCGGCTCATGATCAAGTCGCAGGCATTGGCGGACTTCCTCGTCGACTGAGCTGAGACCCAGTATCTCCCACCGGTTCCAGATTCGGACCATTGGAAGATGCACTTCGACGGGTCGAAAATGCTCGGGGGCTTGGGAGCCGGCATCGTGCTCACCTCGCCCAAGGGAGACCGGTTGGAGTACGTGCTGCAGATCCACTTCAGGTCCTCCAACAACGTAGCCGAGTACGAGGCACTGGCGCACGGACTCCGGCTAGCCAAGGAGATCGATGTCAACCGGATCCTTTGCTTCGGTGATTCGAATCTGGTGGTGCAACAAGTGTCCAGAGAACGGGACACCAGAGATGCAAACATGGCCCTCTACCGGTTCCACATCCAGAAGCTCAGCGCCTCCTTTGACGGATGTGAATTCCATCACGTCCCCCGCGTCAACAACGAGGCAGCCAACTCGCTCGCCCGAATCGGATCCACCAGGCAGGCGATCCCACCAGGGGTTTCCTTGGAGCACCTGTGCAAACCCTCCATCAACCCGTCGCTGGAGTCAGACTCCATCATCTGGGCAGGGAGCGCTCCGACTGACGGAGCAGCAGAAGCGGGGCAGGTAGAGCCTCCAAAGAAGAAGACCCGCACCAACTCCGGCAAGGCAGTGCCCTCCGGCTCGCATGACCCGGGGGCTGCCGGTTCGTCAAGCAGCTCGGGGGCTGCCGTCCCGGGTACGTCACATGGACGACCCCCCGACATCCATCAACTATAGAGCGGGAGCATCCTCGTCATTCGGGAAGTGCCATCCTGGGCACAGCCCTTCATGAACTACATCGCCAACGGAGAACTTCCGTATGACAAGGTGGAAGCCAGGCAAATCTGGCGCCGCACGCACACGTACACCGTCATCAATGGCGAACTATACAAGCGCAGCGTGTCCGGCATTTTCCAAAGGTGTGTCGATGTAGACACGGGCTACCGACTACTCAAGGACATCCACCAGGGCGAGTGCGGGCACCACGCTTCGTCAAGGGCGATAGTCGCCAAGGCATTTTGCCATGGTTTCTATTGGCCCACCGCCCTCGAGGACGCCGAGCAGCTGGTCCGCGCATGCAATGGGTGTTAACGCTTCGGGCAGCTCAAGCACATGCCAACTTTGGTACTCAAGACCATACTGATTACCTGGCCCTTCGCGGTTTGGGGCCTCGACATGGTCGGTCCCTTCAAGCGAGCACGCGTGGGTATGACCCATCTGCTGGTGGCGGTGGATAAATTCACGAAGTGGATCGAGGCCAAGCCTATCCGGAAGCTGGATGGGGCGATAGTCGTCACCTTCTTCACCGACATCAGCAACCGGTTCGGCTACCCCAACAGCATCATCACCGACAACGGCACGAACTTCGTCAAGGGGGCCTTCGCCCGGTTCTGCAGCAACAAAGGCATCCGGCTGGACCTTGCCTCCGTCGCGCACCCGCAGTCCAACGGGCAAGTCGAAAGAGCAAATGGCTTGGTGCTAGGCGGTATCAAGCCGCGTCTCATTGAGCCATTGGAGCGGTCACCCGGATGCTGGATTGAGGAGCTTCCGGCTGTGCTATGGAGCCTCTGCACCACGCCGAATAGATCAACCGGCTACACCCGGTTCTTCCTGGTCTACGGATTGGAAGTCGTCCACTCTGCGGACATCGAGTTCGACTCACCGCGCAAGCTCCTATACGACGAAAAGGCCAACCAGGTGGCGCGGGAGGACGGAGCGGACCTCCTGGAGGAGGCCCGCGAGCTGGCTCTGTCCAGGTCAGCCCTGTACCAGCAATGGCTACGCTGCTACCATTCAGGCCGGATCCGCCCAGTCGCGTTCCGCGAGGGCGACCTAGTTCTCCGGCTGGTGCAAGACATGAAGGGCATGCACAAGCTATCGCCACCTTGTGAGGGCCCCTTCATCATCAGCCGGGCACTGCCCAATGACTCCTACTACCTCATTGACGCGCAGCAGCCGCGCAAGAACAAGATGGACAAATCAGACGATGAGACCGAGCGTCCCTGGAACACGGCCTTGCTGCGCCCGTTTTACACCTAGTCGCCGGACAGTGTATGTATCCCACAAACCCTATGAATGAAAATGCGGACCCCTATGAGATGCTCGGGGGCTCCTTGCTAGAAATGTGTTTTCGCATCTGTTTTTCGGTTCTGATTTTTCGGCTCCGGCAACCCCTACCCGGGGGCTCGCCGGCTGGCCCGGCCTGCTAAGTCAACAAACCGACTGAGTAGTGTGCGACGATGTCAGAGGCCCACTCTTCGTCTCAGCTACAGACCGCAACCCGACTGTCCGGCTAGCAAGAGAAAAAGCCCGAGACATCCCACACGAAAAACGAGGAGGAGACGCGACAGACCGGGAATCCCGGCCTTGCAACTAGCTTAAGTCAATCCGGTTACTAAGCTGCTAGTACCGTGCGCAATGTATTGTCAGCTCCCTTCGATTCCGGATGCAGACCGCAACCCGGCTGCCCGGCAAGGATGCATCGAAAGCAGCAGGGCAGACGGGAAACCGACCAAGTGTCCAGAGAGGCGCAAGCTAGTTTTCGAAAAAAACAAATCCGTTTTCCGGCTAAAATTTGGCAGACTAACCTATTAACCGGTGAGGATGTATGTGTATGTATATTCTTGTCCGACTACCTTGAGTCAGAATTCAGGAAGAAAAGGAGAAGAAGATTTGAAGTCCTTGCCTTCATCAAGCGCTCCGAATCTCGGGGGCTACACCCACTGGGTGCGCTCGCGCACCCCCAGTGGAATCTTGTAGTTCTCGACCGGCTAAAGGCGTTTAGCTGGCCGTTCGGAGCCCAGGTGAGGGCAAGGGCAGGAGCAAGAGAAGGAAAGAAAGATTCAAAGCACCTGACTACACTAGCTACTCCGAATCTAGGGGGCTACACCCAGTGGGTGCGCTCGCACGCCCCCACTGGAATGCTAGTTCCCCCGGCTGAAGGTGTTCAGCCAGCGAAAGCAGCCGACTAAGACAAGTCTAGTCGGATAAAGTTAGAAGATTTAGGAAAAAGAAGGAAGATTCGAAGCACCTAGCTACGCCAGCTACTACGAATCTCGGGGGCTACATCCAGTGGGTGCGCTAGCGCGCCCCCACTGGAGGTGCAGTTCCCCTGGCTAAAAGCGTATAGCCGGGCGACGTTAGCCGGATAATGTCAACCGGCGAAATGTTGAAAGAAAATGCAAAGCACACAAGACGAAGGGAACTCAAGCCAGTTCAAAATTAACAAGCAGAAAGGAGGCGAAGCTCCCATAAGTTTACCCGGCGTCAGAGACAGCCGGTACAGACGGACAAGTGGCAAACAGAACGAAAGCAAGACAAATACACCTGGCATCCCGGGGCAGTGGCTACGTGGCAGGACCCTTGCCGTGAGGAGCGTTTTGGCTGGCGGAAGCTTCAGGCGGAGGAGGAGGCGCGACGCTCGACCCTGTTCTGGCGCCCGCAGCCGGCTGCGTCGGGGCTTCCACATTAGGAGTACCGATGGACTCCGAGTCGGTGAGCACCTCGTCGGGGTCCACGTAGTCGGCAATCTTGATGGCAGATCCTCGGAGCTCCGGATGGGCCTGGCGGATGGCGGCAAGGTCGGCGCCGGCACGGAAGCCTCCGTCGATCTTCTCGACACGGGCGTCCTTGTACCAGGAGAGCATGAGGGCCAGAGCCATCTCCGCTCCGGCTCGCGCCGCCAAGTCCCGCAGCCGGTCCACCGCCGCCGGCACCTCCCCCACCTTCGCAGCCAGCTGCGCTATCGTCTCCGGAACCGGAGCATCCGGCCACAGGAAGGAGAAGACGTCCCGCGCCGCTTGATGAAGCTTGGCAGCTTCTTCGCCAAGAAGGACGACAAGCTCCTGGGCCGTCGGCTGCGCTCCCGGCCAGTTCTCCTGCAGCCGGTTGTATGCCAGCAGGTCTATGCCGGGATAAAACGCTATCAGAAAAGAGAGTCAGATCCGGCTACCAGATCCGGAAAGAAAGGGAAACAGAAAAGAAGAACTTACCCTTAGCCGTGTGGCCAACCTGCATCAGCTCCTCCACCAGAGCCTTCTCCTTCGTTGCCAGCCGTTTGATCTCTTTCTCTTGGTCCTTGTTCTGGGCCTCGAGAAGGTTGAAGGCTTCGGCCCGGCTGGCGAGCAAGGCATCGCGCTCCTTGATGGTGGCCTCCAGGCCGTCTACCCTCGCATTCCAATCCTTGTTCTGCAGCCGCAGAGTAGAGTTGGACTTGCTCAGCCGGTCGTTCGCTTTCTTCAGGCGATCGATCTCGCGCTGAGCGCACACGAGGATAGCCGCGACAAAACCGGCTATCAAAAAAAGAGAATAAGCCGGATGAAGCAAACTCACTCTGGGAAGTCCCGTTGGCGGCAGCAAGCTTCTGCTCCTAGGACCGGTTCCTGTCGGCTGCAGCCTCTAGCAGCCGGATCTCCTTCACCGCCAGTTCGAGGGTGGCGGCGAGGTCCGTCAGCGAGGCGGCGGAGGAGGCGTCGTCATCCATGGTGTTGACGGCCATGGACTCCTTCGCGGCAACCACCATTGTCCTCCACTCCTCCCCCGGCTCTTCGTCGGAGTTGTCGTCACCGACGACCACGAGCTCCTTGCCGGTAGCGCCCCCCCCGCGTGCCCGCGGAAGAGCCACCTGACTGAGAAACCTTCGCCTCCGACTGGGGACCTGATGACCCACAAGTATAAGGGGTGTATCACAGTATTTTCGAGGGAAGTGAAACCCAATTTATTGATTCGACACAAGGGGAGCCAAAGAATATTTATAAGCCTTAACAACTGAGTTGTCAATTCAGCTGCACCTGGAAACAATCTTGCTCACAACAGTTTATCAGTAGCAACAGTTTTGTAGTAGGAATAGCAAAGTAACAGCAGTAGCAAAGCAAAGACAGTAGTAGCAAAAGCAGTAAACAATGGGATTCGAGTGCGGTAGGCATAGATGGATGGACGAGTGTTGCATGGACAAGGCAATTCACATAGCAATCAGAACATAGGGCAATTGCAGATAAATAAGATAAAGCATCCAAGTACTAGAAAAGCCTAGGCATGTGTTCCATATATAGTCATACGTGCTCGCAATGAGAACTTGCACAACATCTTTTGTCCTACTAGCCCGTTTGCAGCGGGGCCTCTAGGGAACTACTGGCAATTAAGGTGCTCCTTTTAATAGAGCACCGGAGCAAAGCATTAACACTCCGTGAACACATGTGATCCTCACATCAAAGCCTTTCCCTTCCGGTTATCACGATTTCTATCACTTCGGGGCCATAGGTTCCGGACAACAACATGTGTATACAACTTGTAGATAAGACCAAGAACAATACTATCATAATGAATCAATAATAAGTTCAGATCTGAAATCATGGCACTCGGGCCCTAGTGACAAGCATTAAGCACAACAAGTCGCAACAAAGTCATAAAGCACTAATAAAAGATACTAGGCACCATGCCCTAACAATCTGATGCCATTACATGAACGATCTCATCCAATCCCTACCATCCCCATAGACTACAGCGAGGGATTACTCACTCATAGATGGGGGAAACATAGATGGTCGATGAAGATGATGGTGGAGATCGATGGAGATGGCTCCCGGGGCACTTCCCCGTCCCGGCAGGGTGCCGAAACAGAGACTTTCTGTCTCCCGAATCTCCCCTTCGGTGGCGGCGGTGCATCGGAACTTTTCGTGGAAAAACGTCGAACCCCCCGAAGTTTTTAGGTCAGAAGGCTTCTTATAGGCGAAGAGGGAGACCGAGGGGGTGCCTGGGGCCACCACACCATGCCCTGGCGTGGCCAGGCCCAGCCCGCGCCTGGGGGTGGTGTGGCCAGCCCCTGGCCCTCCTTCATCTCGTATTCTGGCTCCTGGTGTCTTCTGGAAAAATAGGCACTTTGGCTTTTGTCCCGTCCAATTCCGAGAATATTCATTTTCTGACTTTCCTGGAACCAAAAACAGCAGAAAACATGCAGCTGGCACTATGGCTCTTGTTAATAGGTTAGTCCAAGAAATCATATGAAAAGTACTCCAAAGCATTGACAAAACACAAGAAAGTGGATAAAACAAGCATGGAGCATCAAAAATTATAGATACATTTGCAATGTATCAGGACCCTCCGATCCGGCTAGGGCAGCCGGTTCAGCTCGAGGTGGAGGCGGAGGCGTTGCCTCGGAAGGAGGGGCGCTGGCAGGCGCAGTCGGAGCACGGGGTGGCAACCTAGTTGGCGCTCGCGCCGGGCTCGCGGCTCCAAAGGAGACCAACGCGCTAAGAAGACAGAAGACAAAAGGAAGGAAAGAAAAGCAAATAAGTCAAGGGCAGAAAGGCAGGAAAAGAAACAGGCGGAAGATGATGAAAGCAGAGGAGGAAAGACATACCCCGGCACAACCGGAGGCGGCCCCTTCTTCTGGCCCAGGCGACTCGGCGGAAGGGCGCTGGTCCGGCTCCTCTTGGGGGCCGGCTCCTCCGCGGCAGGCCGGCAGGAGCTGGAACGGCTGGAGCCGCTCCCGCCAGCTTCGCCGTCTGTCGTAGGGCGCTGCACCAGATCAGGGGCCGGTGCATCCTCCTCCTCCTCGTCAACCTCCGGGTGGGGGTCGGCAGCCGACTCGTTGTTCTGGCTAGGGAAGGCATCCCCATCCCCGTTCAACTCCTTGCCAGACCACCGAGAACGCGGCTCGGGCAAGTCAGGCGTGAACTCCTCGAGGGGAGCCTCACCCTCCTCGCGAAGGATGCAAGGGAACATCTGCCGAATACAAGAGATTGGTCGGATAAAACAAGAAAGAAGGGCAAGAAATACGAAAGAAAAACTCCGGCTAGAGGGACCTACCCGGGGCGCGCGGTTCTCCCGGCTGTAGGGCACCAGGCTGAACTTCTAGCCCTCCGGCAGCCGCTCCTTGGTGATCGTCCACACCCACTCCTTCAGGTTGTGGTAGCGGGGATCGCGGCGCGATAGCCGGGTCGGGTCCAGTCGGCCGGAGTAGAAGCACATCTTGTATGCTCGCTGCTGCAATGGCATCATCAGCCGGGACATCCAGTTGAGGGTGACGTCTAGGCCGGTCAGCCGGCAGTGGATGTGGGAGCTCATGCGTTTCAGCATCGCATCCGACTCCGCCTTGTCGCCATAGATCTTCAAGTCCCAGTGCAGCCGGCTGGACTCAAAATCCTGGAAGGCCAGAAGATTGATCTGGTCGACGTTGGTGACGTTCTTGACATAGAAGTATGACTGCTGCCACAGTCGTACCCTGTCGTGCAGAAGGAACTTTGGGTAGCCGGTCTGCGCGCGGGAGTAGATGGAGGCGTCACCGCATACGACTAACGGCCCCTGCGTGAACTGCACCTGCGGCCGGACTCGGAAGAGCCGGCAGGAGAGCCCGAGATCTGGCTAGATCCCGAGATAGCTCTCGCAAAACGCCAAGAAGTGCGCCAGCGTTCCGATTGCATTGGCGCTGAGGTGGTGAAGGCGGAGGTCGAAGAACGCCAATAAAGTGAGGAAGAAGGGATGCACCGGTACCGCGAACCCGCGCGATAGATGCGAGAGGAAGATGACCCGCTCCCCCTCCGCGGGGTGTAGCGACACCTCTCACACCGGCGCTAGCTGCACCGCCACTTCCTCCTCCGGCGGGAGGACGCGGGTGGTGCGATACTTTTGGATCTGGTCCTCGGTGAAGGAGGAGCCGCACCAGGCCCCACGGTCAGCTGCCATCTCCGGCTGGCAAGAAGGCGCGGCGACGAAAGAGTGGCGGTGGCCCGTACCATTGACGACGACGAACGGGCGGTGCAGCGAGCTACAACGACAGAAAGGAAGAGCGCCGAGGGCAGAAGCGCGGAAGGGAAGGGGCAAATGGAAGCGGGGGAGCGAAGGAAGGAAACTGCTCCCCTCACGGCGTCCCTTTAAAGGACCGGAAGCGCAACCATCCACGGCGCCACGTGGCGCGCATCCGGGCGACCTTCACCCCAACCGCTACCCAGATCCCGTGTGCCGACATGGGTTGCGCAGAAGATCCAGGAGCAAGAACCGAAGCGCCGGGCAGCAGTTTCCCGAGGTGACGTGCGACGGGATGTTACGCTGCCCGCCGCAGTACAATGATGGCGCGTGCGCGCGTGGCTGGCGTCAGCGCTGACGTCACGGGTAGCGTAACCGCCAGGTGTAGCCGGACAGAAATTCAAAACCAGGAGGGAGCGCGCGCACATTTCGCCTAAGGGCGGAATCCACACGCGCTCGGGGGCTAGTGTCGGGGGGATGATCCCCAGATACCCCAACCGGACAAGAAACTGTGCAGTCGGATCGCGTCCGGCTGACCAGATGCAGCCGGACAAAGCAGGCCAGGCTTGCTACCACACGGTAGCCGGATCAGCAAGAAGTAGCTGGCTACGGTGACGTAGCCGAAACCAATCAAGGAGACAGGACGACGTGCGTATCAGTGCACGGTACGCCCTGTACGATGACAAGACCGACCACTACTCGGCCATACCAAAGACTTTGCGGGGATGACGCAGGAGCAGTGGCCCGATGCTGACGACAGCTCGCACGATGTCCACTATACCTACGACAGCCATACCGCTCATACTCCGATGGGACACACCGTACCGGATACTGTAGATGACCAGCCGGCTGGGACCCGCCCGTGGGGCCTGCCAGTCGGACTGGCCAGTGAGTCTGTTGCCTCTCTGCCTATATAAGGAGAGTCAAGGCCTCCGTAGAAAGGGTTTGTCTCATTGCATTTAAGGCAGTAGCTAGAGAATACAGCTCAAGGAGCACTTGTAGTTCGTATATCCCACATAGTCAGATCCGGCAGGAGTAGGAGTTTTACCTCATCACGAGGGCTCCGAACCTGGGTACTTCCTGCATCCAGTTACGCTTGCTTGTACCCAATCCCGCCTGCGGACACCGTCAATAGCTTCCCTGCTAGTCCCCACACCTCTATCTAACCTTCTTAGGTAGTGCCGTTCCCAATACAACGACAGGGGGGTTGGAGAGAGAGACGCAAGAGACCACCGCATTACGCTAGTGTTTCACATGAACAGCAGGAAAAGAGGGGACATCAGCCAAACTCCCCTCACAAAAGGAACTAAAGCACCACTAACCAAGTTTTTCAAACGATAACAAGAAAAGCCTCCTCTTTTTCTACCTTCATACTTTTTTGCACCCATTTTAGTGACCTTCATTTTTCTCCCTCATCATCTTCTGGTGACCTTGCACGTTTACGGCTGGTGGAAGGTAGCCCCAGCAGAGGTACTGGCGCTATATCCATGGCTTCAACATCTTCCAAAGCATTCCTTTATAGGACATCAGCACCACTCCTAAGCGCCTTCGTTTCGCCATCAGTTTGAAGGCCTGCCCAATATTTGATAAAAACACAAGCATGCATAATTAGATCAACAGGGGAGCTAATCAAGTTCAGCTCAAAGCAAGCTCTATTCCTGGGCTTCCAAATGGCCTAGCAAATAGAAGCTAAGGCCGTAATCTGTATGTTACGGCTAACAACATGATAACATGGGATCCACCAGAAATACTGAGAAAAGGACCCATGCCTATTCCAAGCACCCACCGATTTCGCCACCACCCCCACACATATTTAGCTGCCCCACAGGTGAAGAAAAGATGGTCAATAGACTCTTCCTGATCATAAAACCTGTATCTTGTATCACAATTCCATTTACTTCTTTTCATGCTATCCTTTGTTGGGATAGCATTATGACAAATAAGACACAACCATATCTTGATTTTCAGCGGGAACTTTGCCTTCCACATGTGCCTAAAACTTCTATCCACACCCCTGTTGGATAGATGATTATACATCGATTTCACAGTAAAAGTTCCATTTTTATTCCATAACCATCTAGATCTATCCACTTCATATGACAAAGTAACCCCATTTACAATCATTTGAAGTCTGTTGTTATGTTCTTGCTTGGTACCACTCAGCCACCTCCTAAAAGAGTAGTGGCAATTTTTCCCAGCCATTGTAGCAACTGAAAAATTCTGATCTCGACAGATATCAAATAGACCAGGGAAAATGAGTTTCAAGGGGGCATCCATACACTAGGCATCCCCCAAAAGTCTATCCTCATCCCATTCCCAACAATCATCCTTCTTCCTGACAGGTATATGTCCTTTATTTTCAACAAACAGACCAACATGCAGAGTCAGACTGTTTGTATTTCAGAGAGAAAATCCCCCCACTGCCCATATATTTCCTTCTCACAAACACTTGCCATGGTCCTTCATCAGCCTCCAATCTCCACCACCATTTACAGAACAAACTAATGTTGAAAATTCTAGTGTTTTTTATACCCAGACCCCCTTTCTTCTTAGGCCTGCAAATGTATTTCCATTTCACCAATTGATATTTTTTCCTATTGATACGTCATAAATGTATCTATAATTTTTAATGTTCCATGCTTGTTTAGTATCTACTTTCTTATGTTTAGTCCACACTTTGATGTATTTTCATACATTTTCTGAAACTAACCTATTGACAAGATGCAACAGTGCCAGTTGCCTATTTTCTGCTGTTTTTGGTTTCAAAAAAGCTGGAAAAGTAATATTCTCGGAATTGGACCGGACAAAAGCCCAATTTCCTATTTTACCGGAAGAGTCATAGAGCCATAAGTAGAGACGGAGGAGGGCCAGGGGCTGGCCACACCATAGGGTGGCGCGGGTCCCCTGTCCGCGCCACCAGGTTGTGTGGGTCCCTGGTCCACCCTCTGACATCGCCCCTTCGCCTATATAAGCCCCCCGGGACGAAAACCCTAAACACTAGACCAGAATTCCACGAAAAGTTTCACAGTGCCGCCGCCACCAAAGAGGAGATTCGGGGGACAGAAGTCTCTGTTCCGGCACCCTGCCGAGATGGGGAAGTTCCCCCAGAGCCATCTCCATCGACTCCACCGCCATCTCCATCGCCATTGCTGACTCCCATGATGAGGAGGGAGTAGTTCTCTCTCGAGGCTAAGGGCTCTACTTGTAGCTATGTGTTCATCTCTCTCTATGCGTGATCTTATGAGATCATGAGCTTTGTAATCTATAGATCTATTCTGCTACTCAAGTGCTTTAATTAATCTCTGCTATCCCCACGTGTGTGAAGTTGATAGTGTGCACACCGTGTGGCACTTAGGCTAAGTTTATATAAATACTTATCATGAGTATAATTTGAGTTGGATGTCTATATGAGATTGTGGTGTTTGTTGGAACCATCTAGCGCTCAAGGTGACAGTGAGGGGTTATCTAGATGGGGAATGCGAACTTTAAGGTGTTTTGTTATAGCCCTACATCGTCCAACCGGAGAGTAGTTTAGGGTAGCATCATGAAGAGAAGATATTTATATGAGAGTGTCCACTAGTGAAAGTATGATCCCTAGGCCTTGTTTCTAAGTATTTAAACACCGTTTACAATCAGTTCTATTACATGTTTGCTTGCTTCCACTCTTATTTCAGATTGCAATTACCACTTATAATCATCCATATTTACTTGTATTTCACTATCTCTTCGCCGAACTAGTGCACCTATACACCTGACAAGTGTATTGGATGTGTTGGGGACACAAGACACTTCTTGTATCTTGATTGCAGGATTGCTTGAGAGGGATACCTTTGACCACTTCCTCCCTGAGTTCGATAAACCTTGGGTGATCCACTTAAGGGAAACTTGCTGCTGTTCTACAAACCTCTGCACTTGGAGGCCCAACACTGTCTACAAGAATAGAAGCATGTGTAGACATCAAGCTATTTTCTGGCGTCGTTGCCGGGGAGGTAAGGTAAAAGGTACTCACATCCTCTGGCTACTAAGCTATCTTCTAGTACTGTTGCTGGTGTGTGAGTGCTCGAAGTTATTTCCTTTAGATTCTGCAATTATATCTTTTTGTTTCTTGTTTTTATTTTCACTAGTTAGGCTTAATAGAAAATAACAACAAAATTAGAGAGCTTTATAGTATTTATCTTGAGTTTGGACATGAAGTGTTTGAAGAGAAAATTAAGAAACCTATGGAACTTTATTTGCATGGTAATAGCAATGTTATTAGTATGAATTCTTTGAACACCATTATTGCTAATGCTATGGAAAAGTCTAAGCTTGGGGAAGCTGGTTTTGATGAGCATGATATTTTTAGTCCCCCAAGCACAGAGGAGAAAATTTACTTTGATGATAATATACCTCCAATATATGATGATTACAATGATGAATATGATATTTTCAGTCCACCTACTATTGAGGAGAAAATTAATTATGATTACAATATGCCTCCTATATTTGATGATTATGGTGATTAGAATAATAATGATAGCTATTTTATTGAATTTTCTCCCACTACAATTAATAAGAATGACTATGCTTATAGGGAGAGTAATAATTATTTTATGCATGTGGCTCATGATAAGAATGTTTTATGTGATATTTATATTGTTAATTTTATTCATGATGCTACTGAAAGTTATTATGAGAGAGGGAAATATGGTTTTATGTATCTCAACAATATTAAGTTTCCCCTCTTTATGTTGAAATTTTTGAAGTTGCACTTGTTTTGCTTTCCTATGCTTGTTGCTTTTGCTTTCATGACTTGTTTCTTTACAAGATTATTTTTCATAGGAAGTGGGTTAGACTTAAATTTGTTCCATATTTTTTTCTTGATGCTCTATTTTACTTCAATTCATATTTCTTATGTGAGCATCATCAAAATTATCATGCCTATCTTAATGGCTATAAAGAAAGAGCTTTTGGGAGACAACCTATTTATATTTTTACTTTCAGTTTATTTTTGTTTTGTTGAGTCTTTGAAGTTATTGACTCAGTAATAATCTCTCCTTATCCTTTTTGTGTGGTTTTTGTGCCAAGAATAACCTCTAATGAGAGAGAAGTAAGATTTGCGAAAGTTGTTGTCCCGAAACAAATTTGTGTGCTTCACTGTAAAAATTCGTGAAAAATCTCTATAGGACTGAGCTGTAATTTTCTACGCTTATGCCCCGGGTTTTTATATAACTTTCGTTAGTTTAGCACTTTTCGATTTGAGCAACAAAAGGTCTTCGGAAAAATCGGTCTTTACCTGTTGGTCTGTTTTGACAGATTTCTGCCATTATTTGCATTTGCTTCTTAATCTCTTTCTCTTTGAGTTCTCTTTGATCACTTGAGCTTTTAAAAGGAATTGCTACAGTATCTTGTGTTTTAATGGAAGTTTTATTTGTGTTGAAACTGAACCCAAAGACTTGTTATCTTGAGTACACTAATGTTGCTAATGAAGATTATGTGAAGTTTTGTATGAAGGAAATTTTAAGTGTAGGGAAGAGTAATGTGATAAGATGAAGTATGGACAAACGCTCAAGCTTGGGGATGCCACCCATGTCGCACCAAGAAATATTCAAGAAGTACAAGCGTCAAAGCTTGGGGATGCCCAAGGCATCCCCTTCTTCACCAATAAAAATCTCAGGTTTCTTCCAAACACTTCATTTTTATTGTTTCATGCACAATTGTGTTGTTCTTGGAGCGTCTTCGTTTTTTTAGTTTTCGTTTGCTTAGTTTGCTTAAATAAATTGGTTAGACCCTCGTATTCATACATAGTTTCAAATAGGTTGATTTGGATTGGAAAAGAGTAGGAAAGTTCATGCTTATAAGTGGTATGAAAGGAGCTTGCTTTTGACTATGACTTAGACTTTATCATGTCATGCTTGATATTGTTTTGACTTTATGCTTTGTGATTATTGCTGTAGCATGAGTTGTTACAAACAATTGAGATTGCTTAATGTGCCGTGAAAGAATCATGCGTTCTTTTAGCATATAAAATCATAATATTGTGGTATTCTCCTTTGATGCTTTATTTGGGATGACTTGGCGCATGCTTACACCATGTTAAGACTATACCAAGTCACCATAGCCTCTATGATCATTTAGTTTTCGACTTGTAATATCACTTGATGCTTTAATTAATGATTTTTTGTCGCTTTGCATGATTACGACCATTATTGCTCTCTTAGTTGGTCGCTCCCTGTCTTTTGCTAGCCTCCATACCAAGTATGAGTTCCACTCATGCACCCAACTCCAAATAAAACAAAGTTATTCCAAAGAGTCCACCATACCTACCTATTAGCATTTTCTGTTCCAAGTATATTCATGTTTTTATCTACCTTCCGAATTAAACTTGTTATGTGAAAATTAGTGATTAAAGCTCTCACGAACTTGATGGCACACTTTACTTTTCTTGCACTTAATAAACTTGAACCATTGTGCCCATCTATGTTGTGTATATGCTTGCGTTTTGTAAGTTGTGAATTAGCAGAACCATGTTATCATGGGGAATGCTCTCAACATTGCACTTTATTTAGTTGATATCATGTTCTTTTGCTTATGGATCCCGGCGGTGTGAAATGAAAGGGGACCTTGTGAGGCTCATGGAGTTCGTCTATGTGTTAGAGAAATGCCTGTGCGGCTGGTCTAAGCCATGCCTAATCATGGTGGAAACCTACAGCGTAACCATAGTGAGCAATCTATGAAGCACCCTCTATAAAAAAACCTATGTAAATAGGAAATAAAAAAAGAGTAAAAAAGAAAAAAAGCAGCCTATGCAAATAGGAAATAAAAGGATTGCTGAGATGTTCATTGTCTGCTTGCCTTGTCATTTTGATATGGGGTTTCTTCCGTATCATCGGGCAAGGGGTACCCCGTTGGCGGTTCTCTATGATACACATGTACTTACAATGACAAGAACTTACCTGTGACAAAACTTGAGTAGTATGATGAACGGTACTCGTAAGTAAGGGGCATGAGATTTTCAGCTTATAACTTGTCAAGCATATCCTCATATTTGTTCACTTTAACCTTAATCACCTAAAGATGCTTATGATAGGGGCAATAAGAGTTGAAAGCTAATAAGTACCATAATTTTTGGAAGCTCTTTATGAGACTTGAATCCCTGCTTCCTTCTATGAAGGGCCTTTCTTTTACTTTTATGTTGAGTCTCCACCTTCTATCTTTATGCACCTATTGAGAGAGCATAGTGGTCATTCTTAGTTTAATGTGCATTGCTCCAAAATTTGTTGATTGATTCATAGCTTTGATATTGCTTGTTCTTAAACTATTTGTATCTAGTCACCCTTATGAACTTTGAAGGTGTCATATGCATTTATGTTTTGCTACACTATGAGGGACAAGCTGAATACCATTCTCATTATGTTTTCTATATGTGAAACAAACAAACATCTTTCAAAGCATTATTATTCATGAATCTTTTCTTTGTACCTTTTCATGTTACAACATAGTTGCTATGTCTTATTGTTAGAACTATACCTTTCATGCTATGTGATCGCCCATATTGCATCACTATTATATGTCATAATTCACCGTTATTCATTGATATATTTCGTATTGAGAGGTGATACTTATGTTATTTCATTTGTTTTTGCATGGTTAATGACTTTTGGAGCATGGACCGCTGCAGTCAGGATTCTGATGGAAAACATGTTGTTTGGAGGCAAAATTCGCGAGGATCTGAAAATCCAGGAAAATATACGGAAAATCCTATTTTTCCAGAAGATGAAGGAAGCCGGAAGGGGGGCTGGAGATGGGCCACAGGGGGGCCACACCACCCCCTAGCGCGGGCCAGCCTAGGCCGTGCCACCTGGTGGTGTGGCCACCCTGGTCCACCCCTAGCACTCCCCTCTGGCGTATATTATCCTCCCGAAACCCTAAGACTGGGGGAGCGACCACAGAAAGATTATGCCGCCTCTGCGGGGCGGAAAACACCGAGAGAGAAAGATCTCTCCGGCAGACAGATTTCTTCCGGGGGAATTCCTTCCCGGAGAGGGGAGATCGTCGCCATCAACACCACCATCAAGCTGGACTTCATCAGGATCATCATCATCATCACCACCATCAGCACCCTCATCACCATCTCCATATTGATGTAACGATTGGGTTGAATCTTGCATAGTTCATAGGGGAAACTTTCCCGGTGTTGATTACTCTTTGTAGTTGATGCTATTGAGTGAACCATTGAATTATTGTTTATGTTCAGATTGTTATACATCATTATTCCATCTCTGATCATGATCCATATGATGTCTTGTGAGTAGTTCATTTTGTTCTTGAGGACATGGGAGAAGTCATGTTGTTAGTAGTGGAGTTGTGTTGAGAAAGATTCAATAGTTTGATATTTAAGTTGTGGTGTACTTCTTCTAGTGGTGTCATGTGAACGTCGACTACATGACACTTCACCTATATGGGCCTAGGGGAATGCATTTTGTATTTGGCTACTAATCATAGGGGTTGCCGGAGTGACAGAAACCTAAACCCCCGTTAGGAAACCATTGCACAAGGGACGTAAGGGTCTTAGAGTTTAAAGCTGTGGTTAGGTTTCTATCTTAATTACTTTCTTGTACTTACAGATGTTTGCAAGGGGTATAATCACAAGTATGTATTAGTCCTAGGAAGGTCGGTACATTATCACAGGTTCACCCACACAACACTTAGCAAGCTAAAGAAGATTAATCAATTATATGAAGCAAAAACACTTGACAGTCTTGCCATGTGTCCTCGAGAATGTTTGGTCATCTTAAGTAATACAACCGGCTTGTCCTTTGCTGCATAATGGATTGGGCCACTTGCTGCATTTATTCCTACTGTCTTTAATTTACTCGTACTTCGTTTACTTGCTTTATCGAAAACCCCTAAAAATCCGTTTGCTAAGTATTTGCAGAGAATTCCTAATCCATACCACTAGCTAGCACTTTCTGCTCCTTGTTGGGTTCGACACTCTTACTTATCGAAAATACTGCGATACACCCCCTATACTTGTGTGTCATCAAGACTATTTTCTGGCGCCGTTGCCGGGGAGTGAAGCGCTATTGGATAGTGGAACTGGTAAAGGAAACTTCTGCTGTGAGTATTGTTTACTTCTGCTAGTTGCTTTATTTTCCTTATGGATAATTCGCTGAGTTTCTTATTTGGTAATGCTACTACCATTGCTAAGGTAGTAGATAAGCCACCAATTGCAGAGAATGATGCTTTTAAAATACCTACACAAATTATTGATCGTGTTATGGATAACTATTATGTTGGGGATGGAACTGTCCATCCCGGTGATCATTTACTCTTTATACACGAATTATGCGGGTTGTTCAAGTGTGCAGGTATTACTACAGATCAAGTTAAGAAGAAGTTATTCTCATTATCACTGAAAGGAAGAGCTGAGGAATGGTATAAGCTGCTGAAGAATGGTCAAGCTGTGGAATGGGAGGAAATAGTGCCTCTCTTTTATTCAAAGTGTTATCCTCCTAGTGAGATTCATAAAGATCGAAATCAAATATACAACTTTTGGCCTCTTGATGGAGAGAGTACAGCGCAAGCTTGGGGGAGATTGAAGTTACTAATGCTCAAATGTCCCATTCATGAGCTCCCCAACAATATTATTATCAATAACTTTTATGCAAGGCTCCCTCTACATGATAAGGGTTTATTGGATGCTTCTTGTGCTGGATCATTCACTCGCATGGGAGAAGAAGCTAAATGGGATCTTCTGGACCGTATTCAAGACAATGCTGAAGCTTGGGAGAATGACAAAGGTAGAAAGTCAGGTATAAATTATGATTATGAATGCATTGAATCTTTTATGGGAACTGATGACTTTCAAAATATAAAAAATGCTTATGGTCTTGATTTACAAGTTATTACGAATTGCTTTAGGGCTTTTGCTTCTTATATTGAAATTCCAAAAAGGGGATGGAACAAGTACCATGAACCTTATAAAGATATTGTTGACTATGTTCCTATTGGGAGTGCTGAGTATTGCACTATTGATCCCATCTTACCTAAACCTTATATCGAGAAGATTCCCTTCCTAGATAAGGTAAAGGATCATCCTATGATAACTAATGTAATCACCAAAAGTGAAAAGAGAACTGTAAAACCTGATGAAAAAATAAATGTTGAACCTGTGGTAGCAATTGTGAAAGACCTTATCACTAAAAGCACAAAAGATGGACACATAGTCTTTTGTGAGGATGCTTCTAATATTGTTTCACATCCCAATAGAACTAAAAAAGCTAGTATCCCTGTGCTTTCTGTTAGTGTCGTCGGATTGATGACAAGTACGCCATGAGGGGGTCCTCGAGGCGTGCGGAAGAGAGGGGTGTGAGACATACGGTGTTCCGAGACGGTGAGCACACAAGTTTACTCAGGTTCGAATCCGTCAGCTTTGGACAGATCCTACTCCTGCTAGCAATCTAGTAATACGGCAGAGCCAGAATATGGGTTACAAGGGTTTCACCTGTGCGAGTTGAGATTGTAGACTATTGTGGTGTGCCCTAAAGGCTCTCCCTAGGACGACTTATATAGATATCCGGCCTAGGGTTTACAGGAGATATCTATCCGGCTACAACTAAGAGTCGGTTACAGAGTACATCTTGAACTACAAGTAACATTATGGGCCTAAGTCGGTAAGTCTTCTGGGCCTTCCCGTAGCCGGATTGGACTCCGTCTTTTCTCCCTGACTAGGCCGCCCGTGAAGCAAAGCTCTAACCCGAAGTGGGCCACCCTGGTCAGTGAGGAACTGTGAGGATACCCGGAAAGTATATCCCCAACAGCAGCCCCTGGAAGTATCCAAGATCCAAAGTCGGATTTATCATCGTCTAGCTTGATCTTTGGCTTGCAGAATCTTGAAGGGTTCAGATACATTGCAAATATATCTATAATTTTTGATGTTCCCTGCTTGGTTTTATCTACTTTCTTGTGTTTTGTTCCAACTTTGGAGTACTTTTCATATGATTTCTTGGACTAACCTATTGACAAAATGCCACAGTGCCAGTTGCCTATTTTCTGCTGTTTTTGGTTCCAGGAAGTCAGAAAATGAATATTCTCGGAATTGGACGGGACAAAAGACAAAGTTACTATTTTCCCGGAAGACTCACGGAGCCAGAAGGAGAGTCGGAGAGGGGCCACAGGGTGACCACGCCCCCCCTTGGCGCGGGCTAGCGCGGGCCAGCCCAGGCCGCGCCAGGGCATGGTGTGGGCCCCCTAGCCGCTCACCGACCTTGCCTCCTCGCCTATAAGAGCCTCCCGATACCAAAACCCTAAATCGTCAAGCCTCTAGCCACGAAAAGTTCCGCAGCGCCGCCGCCACTAAAGGGGAGATTCGGGGGACAGAAAGTCTCTGTTCCGGCACCCTGTCGGGACGGGGAAGTGCCCCCGGAGCCATCTCCATCGATCTCCACCACCATCTCCATCACCATTGCTGATTCCCATGATGAGGAGGGAGTAGTTCTCTCTCGAGGCTAAGGGTTCTACCGGTAGCTATGTGTTCATCTCTCTCTATGCATGATCTTATTGAGATCATGAGCTTGTAATCTATAGATCTACCTTGCTACTCAAGTGCTTTAATAGATCTCTGCTCTCCCCATGTGTGTGAAAGTGACAGCGTGCTCACCATGGTGGCACTTAGGCTGGAGATCTCAAATACTTGTTATGAGTTATATTTGGAGTTGGGTGTATTTATGAAATTGTGGTGTTTGTTGGAACCATCTAGTGCTCAAGGTGATAGTGTGGGGTTTTATAGATGGGAAAGACTTACTTTGAGGTGTGTTGTTATAGCCCTACCATCGATTAGAGTGTTCAACCATAGAGTAGTTAAGAGTAGTATCATAAAGAGAAGATATTTATATGAGAGTGTTCACTAGTGAAAGTATGATCCCTAGGCCTTGTTTCTAAGCATTGATACACCGTTTGCAATTAGATCTGTTACATGTTTGCTTGCTTCCATCTTTATTTCAGTTTTATTTTAGTCTTTTCCACGCTATCAACCTATTTTCTATCACCGTTACCACTTGTATTTCACTATCTCTTCGCCGAACTAGTGCACCTATACACCTGACAAGTGTATTGGGTGTGTTGGGGACACAAGAGACTTCTTGTATCTTGATTGCAGGGTTGCTTGAGAGGGAATACCTTTGACCACTTCCTCCCTGAGTTCGATAAACCTTGGGTGATCCACTTAAGGGAAAACTTGCCGCTGTTCTACAAACCTCTGCACTTGGAGGCCCAACAACTGTCTACAAGAATAGAAGTGCGTATACATCAAGCTATTTTCTGGCGCCGTTGCCGAGGAGGTAAGGTAAAAGGTATTCACACCGGAGGATTATAGAAGAAGAACCTCCCATGGCAAACGCCTATTTTCTGGCACCACTGCCGGGGAGGTAAGGTAAAAGGTATTCACACCGGAGGATTAAAGAAGAAGAACCTCCCACGACAAACGCCTATTTTCTGGCGCCGTTGCTGGGGAGGTAAGGTAAAAGGTACTCACATCCTCCGGTGTGAGTGCTCGAAGTTATTTCCTTTAGATTCTGCAATTTTGTCTTTTTGTTTCTTGTTTTCACTAGTTAGGCTTAATGGAAAACAACAAAAAAATTATAGAGCTTTATAGTATTTATCTTGAGTTAGGACATGAAGTGTTTGAAGAGAAAATTAAAAAACCTATGGAACTTTATTTGCGTGCTAATAGCAATGTTGTTAGTATGAATTCTTTAGACACTATTATTGCTAATGCTATGGAAAAGTCTAAGCTTGGGGAAGCTAGTTTTTATGAAAATGATCTTTTTAGTCCCCCAAGCACGGAGGAGAAAATTTACTTTGATGATACTAAACCTCCAATATATGATGATTACAATGATGAATACGATATTTTCAGTCCACCTACTATTGAGGAGGAAATTAATTATGATTACAATATGCCTCCTATATTTGATGATTATGGTGATGAAAATAATAATGATAGCTATTTTGTTGAATTTGCTCCCAGTACAATCAATAAGAATGAGTATGTTTATGTGGGGAGTATTAATTCTTTTATGCATGTGGCTCATGATAAGATTGTTTCTTGTGATAGTTATATTGTTACTTTTATTCATGATGCTACTGAAAGTTATTATGAGAGAGGGAAACATGGTTTTATGTGTATCAACAATATTAAGTTTCCCCTCTTTATGTTGAAAATTTTGAAGTTGCACTTGTTTTGTTTTCCTATGCTTGTTGCTTTGTGCTTTCATGACTTGTTTCTTTACAAGATTATTTTGCATAGGAAGTGGGTTAGACTTAAATGTGTTTTGAATTTGCTTCTTGATGCTCTCTTTTACTTCAATTCATATTTCTTATGTGAGCATCTTCTCAAACTATCATGCCTAACTTAAAGGCGTTAAAGAAAAGTACTTATTGGGAGATAACCCAAAAGTTTTAGATGAGTCTTGGGAGTTATTACTTCTGTAATAACTGCTCCTTATCCTTTTTATTTGCTTTTTGTGCCAAGAATAACCTCTATTGAGAGAGTAATGATTGGAAAAGTTGCTGTCCCTAAACAGATTTCTGTGCTTCACCGTAAAAATTCCTGTAAAATCTCGGTACGTACTTTTGAGGCGTGAATTTTTGTGCTTCTGCCCCAGGTTATTATCTAACTTTCGTTAGTTCAACATGTTTCGATTTGAGCAACAGAAGGTCTTCGAAAAAATTCATTTTTACCTGCTGGTCTGTTTTAACAGATTTCTGCCATTATTTGCATTTGCTTCTTGTTGGTTCCTTTTTGAGTTCTTTTGGGGAATTGAGCTTTTTGAGGGAAGTGATACAGTAGCTTGTGTTTTAATGGAAGTTTTATTGGTGTTAGAACTGAACCTTAAGACTTATTTATCTTGAGTGCACTAATGTTGCTAATAAAGATTGTGTGAAGTTTTGTTTGAAGGAAAATTTTCAGGTGTATGGAAGGAATGAGTAATGAGATGAAGGATGTACTAAAGCTCAAGATTGGGGATTCCACGCGTGTCACCCCAAGAAATATCCAAGAAGTACAGCGTCAAAGCTTGGGGATGCCCAAGGCATCCCCTTCTTAATCAATAAAAATCTCAGGTTTCTTCCAAACGCTTCATTTTTATTGTTTCATGCACAATTGTGTTGTTCTTGGAGCGTCTTCTTTTTCATTTTTGTTTTAGTTTTTGGTTTTCTTTTTTTGCTTAGTTTTCTGAATAAATTGGTTGGACCCCCTCTTTCATACATTGGTTTGCAAATAGTTTGGTTTGGATTGGAAAAGAGTAGGAAAGCTCATGCTTAAGTGGTAAAGAGAGCTTGATTTTGATTGTCGCCTATGCTTTGTCATGCCATGCTTGATATTGTTTTGGCTTTATGCTTAGTATTCTTTGATGTAGCATGACTTGTTATAAACAATTGAGATTTCTTAATGTGCCTTGGATGAATCATGCATTGTTTTAGCATATTAAAGCATAGTATAGTGGTATTCTCCTTTGATGCTTTATTTGGGTTGACTTGGCGCATGCTCACACCATGTTATGACTATCTCAAGTCACCATAAGCCTTTATGATCCTTTAGTTTTCAAATTGTATTATCACTTTATGCTTTTATCAATGATGTTTTGTCGCTCTGCATGATTATGGCCATTATTGCTCTCTTAGTTTGTCGCTCCCAGTCTTTTGCTAGCCTCCACAACCAAGTATGAGTTCCACTCATGCATCCAACTCCCTAAACCAAGTTATTACAAAGTGTCCACCATACCTACCTATTAGCATATGCTATTCCAAGTATATTCATGCTTTTGTTTATCTTCCCAATTAAACTTGTTATGAGAAAACTAGTGATTAAAGCTCTCACAAACTTGATGGCACACTTTACTTTTTGCATCTAGTAAACTTGGACCATTGGGTCCTTCTTTGTTGCGTATATGCTTGCGCTTTATAAGTTGAAATTAGCAGAACCATATTTCATGGGGAACGCTTTCAACATTGCACTTGTACTTTGTTCCACGTTGATATCATGTTCTTTTGCTTACGGATCCCGGCGGTGTGAAATAAAAGTGGAACTTGTAAGATCATGGAGTTTGTATATGTGTTAGAGAAACGCCTGGGCCGCTAGCCTAAGCCATGCCTAATCATGGTGGAAACTTGCAGCATCACCATAATGAGCACTCTATGAAGCATCCTCAATAAAAACCTATGCAAATAGCAAATAAAAAGATCGCTGAGATGCTCATTGTCTGCTTGCCTTGTCATTTTGATTATGGGAAAGCTCCTGTATCATGTGCAAGGGGTACCCCGTTGGCGGTTCTTAATGATACACATGTACTTACAGTTACAAGAGCTTACTTGTGACTGAAGTTGAGTAGCATGAGGATCGGTCTTCGTAAGTAAGGGGCATGAGATTTCGGTTTATAACTTGTGAAGCATATCCTCTTAGTTGTGTCACTTTAGCCTTAATCACTTCAAGATGCTTATGATAGGGGCAATGAGAGCTGAAAGCTATAAGTACCATAATTTTTGGAAGCTCTTTATGATACTTCAATCCCTACTTCCTTTTATAAAGGCCTTTCTTCCACTATTATATTGAGTCTCCACCTTCTACCTTTATGCACCTACTTTGGGAGCATAGTGGCCATTCTTAGTTCTATGTGCATTGTCCCAAGACTTGTTGATTAATGCATAATTTGATATTGCTTGTTTTAAACTATTTGTGTCTAGTCACTCTTATGAACTTTGAAGGTGTCCTATGTGTTTATATTTGCTACTCTATGATGGACAAGCTGGATACTATTATGCTATGTTTTCTTTATGTGAAACAGACAAACGTCTTGCAAAGCATTGTTATTCATGAATCTTTTGTTTGTGCCTTTTCATGTTGCATCATAGTTTCTTTGTCTTATTGCTAGAACTTTATCTTTCATGTTATGATTGAAGTACTATGATCCCAGCTTTGAATGTTTTACAAATACTTTGATCAAGTCTTTGATGGTGCATGTCACCTCAAAAAATATTCTTTCTTTTTATCACTTAACTACTCGAGGACGAGCAGGAGTTAAGCTTGGGGATGTTGATACATTGCAAATGTATCTATAATTTTTGATGTTCCATGCTTGGTTTTATCTACTTTCTTGTGTTTTGTTCCAACTTTGGAGTACTTTTCATATGATTTCTTGGACTAACCTATTAACACGATGCCACAGTGCCAGTTGCCTGTTTTCTGCTGTTTTTGATTCCAGGAAGTCAGAAAATGAATATTTTCAGAACTGGATAGGACAAAAGCCAAAGTTACTATTTTCCCGGAAGACTCACGGAGCCAGAAGGAGAGTCGGAGAGGGGCCACAGGGTGACCACGCCCCCCCTTGGCGCGGGCTAGCGCGGGCCAGCCCAGGCCGCGCCAGGGCATGGTGTGGGCCCCCTAGCCGCTCACCGACCTTGCCTCCTCGCCTATAAGAGCCTCCCGATACCAAAACCCTAAATCGTCAAGCCTCTAGCCACGAAAAGTTCCGCAGCGCCGCCGCCACTGAAGGGGAGATTCGGGGGACAGAAAGTCTCTGTTCCGGCACCCTGTCGGGACGGGGAAGTGCCCCCGAAGCCATCTCCATCGATCTCCACCACCATCTCCATCACCATTGCTGATTCCCATGATGAGGAGGGAGTAGTTCTCTCTCGAGGCTAAGGGTTCTACCGGTAGCTATGTGTTCATCTCTCTCTATGCATGATCTTATTGAGATCATGAGCTTGTAATCTATAGATCTACCTTGCTACTCAAGTGCTTTAATAGATCTCTGCTCTCCCCATGTGTGTGAAAGTGACAGCGTGCTCACCATGGTGGCACTTAGGCTGGAGATCTCAAATACTTGTTATGAGTTATATTTGGAGTTGGGTGTATTTATGAAATTGTGGTGTTTGTTGGAACCATCTAGTGCTCAAGGTGATAGTGTGGGGTTTTATAGATGGGAAAGACTTACTTTGAGGTGTGTTGTTATAGCCCTACCATCGATTAGAGTGTTCAACCATAGAGTAGTTAAGAGTAGTATCATAAAGAGAAGATATTTATATGAGAGTGTTCACTAGTGAAAGTATGATCCCTAGGCCTTGTTTCTAAGCATTGATACACCGTTTGCAATTAGATCTGTTACATGTTTGCTTGCTTCCATCTTTATTTGAGTTTTACTTTAGTCTTTTCCACGCCATCAACCTATTTTCTATCACCGTTACCACTTGTATTTCACTATGTCTTCGCCGAACTAGTGCACCTATACACCTGACAAGTGTATTGGGTGTGTTGGGGACACAAGAGACTTCTTGTATCTTGATTGCAGGGTTGCTTGAGAGGGAATACCTTTGACCACTTCCTCCCTGAGTTCGATAAATCTTGGGTGATCCACTTAAGGGAAAACTTGCTGTTGTTCTACAAACCTCTGCACTTGGAGGCCCAACAACTATCTATAAGAATAGAAGTGTGTAGACATCAGGTTCCTGAAACTTCACAACAAAAAATTCGATCCAGGTCTTAAAAATAAGTCGGACCTATCAACAAGTTACTCGGATTTTCTAGCTTGATTTCAAACTAAGCCAGAATTTGGTCTCTAACGCCACCTGACACCAGTCATGGTCAAGTCACGTCAGCTGACAGACATCCTGTCAGCACGACCGTTGGTGGGTCCATAGTTCGCGGAACCGAGGCATCGTTTTAATGCGTATGCGGAGATCGAGGCGACATAATCATCCCGTGGGTCCTTCCAGTTCCTTCCACGATGCGTGGCGGTTACACTGTAGCATTTGCACGAATCTTGGCACGGTTAGGTGGATATAAGGGGTGAGGATTCTCCTCCTCCTTTCTTCACCTGTTCCCTTGCCGTTTCCTCTCCTCCAAATCTCCCCCGCACGCACAGAGCTCCTCTGCTTTCCCCCAAAACTCCCAGCGCCGCCCATCTTAGGTCACCAGCTCACCGGAGAAATGGCTTCTTCATCCTCTTTGGTTTGGCGGCGGCGGCGACAACGACGGAGGCGGCGGCGGAGAAGGAAAGCTATCGTGGGGTCTGGATTCCCTGCGTGCTGGACGACGAGAAGCTCCGCAGCGTGGAGACAGAAGGGCTCCTCCATGCCGGCGACTGGCGGAGCGGCTTCGGGGAGACCGTCCCCAACCCGCACGCCAGCGAGCGGGTCCACTTCGGCACCCACCTCGACAGAGGTTTGTCGTTTCCTCTCTCAGAATTCTTTTCCGAGGTGATAGATCATTATAGTGTTCAACTCCACCATCTTCCTCCCAACTCTCTCCTAGAGATGAGCGCCTATGCGGCTTTGTGTGAGGGATTTCTCGGCATTAGGCCGAGTCTTACCTTATTCCGGTACTACTTCCATGTCCGGAGAAATTCTATCACTGCCGGTGTTCCTTATATCACCGGTACAATTAGTTTTTCACTTAGACGCGAGCGCGCATATCCCAAGATCTTAGTTAGTGACTCGGTCAAACAGTGGCCAGCCACCTTCTTTTATCATAAGGATATTCCGGCTCCTGGCAAAGCCACTGATTTGCCGGCTTTCATCGACGGAGCTGCCACGGCCCAACCGTCTTGGGACGAGGCTCCTCCGGCTCTTAATGACGATCTGATCCTCGCTAAGAGGCGGATCGAATATCTGATCAAACACAAAGGACTGAAGGGATCCGACTTGGTCCAATGTTGGGTCTCACGCCGGATCCAACCCCTTCAGTACCACGGAGACCGACTGATGCACTCCATCACGTCGTCCAAGAAAGATTCCCTCAGCATCAGCCCTAGAGCCTATACCACGCAAGGTTATATAAGCCAGATTAAATGGCTGATAAGGGAGCGGATCGAGAGGAGGATCCCGGAGGTTTCTCTGGACATGCACACAGCGGAAAACCCCGTAGTTCTAGTAAGCTTCTAACACTAAACCTTTTTACGTGTTTCAATCTTTAAATTTATATTGCAATAGTGATATGTTTTCTTCTTTTCAGCTTGCTGACCTCCTCGAGTCGGAACTTGCTCCTCTCGAGGGATATCCTCCAGAGTTTTCTCAGGAGGCGGAACTTGTCCCATTGCCAGACATTGTGCTTAAGAAACTCCGACAGTGGTTGTCGGCACAAAGGAGGTGCCTATCGTGAAGAGGTAACTTTCAACACAATTTCCGCCTTTGTACCTTACTCGAATTTTCTTCCGAGATGTAATGTTTTCGACTTTATTACATTCTTAGAGCTAAGCAGATCATCAAGGGTAAGGGGAAGGGAACTTCTTCGAAGCCCCTGCGACAGATGAAGCTTAACATAGCTTCTCCTGCCGTGGCTCCTCCGAGTCCTGCCCCTCAACCTTCCGAACCGCCGATGATTATTCCTTCTCTGACAGTCGTAGAAGATCCAGCTCCTTCAACAGAGCATGTGATCCTTGAATCACAAACTGACGTCACCATGAGCGAGTCAGGTATAGATAAGGGTGAACCCTCTTTGGGTAATGATCCCTTGGCAGAGACCTTCGCCGAAAACCTTCTCAGCAATCCGGGTCTTGCCAAGTTTGGCTTGTCCCAGAAATCTGCGGAAGAGATCCAGCGGCTGGCCAAGCAATGCCTGGAGAAAAGAAATTTATTTGCCGAAGAAGAAGCACAAGAGGTAGAGGACATCAAGTACTCTGACCTTCTTGCACAAGTGCGTCTTCACGACGAGAGGATAAGGACCGGTGAGCTTCCAACAGCGCCAGTGGTCCCTCTGACTCTCACCGAGAAAGTTGCTGTTGAAGTAAATGCGAGTTTGGATAAACTTACTCGCGAACAATATGTAAGTCGGAATTCTAACTCCTGTTTTTCCTTTATTTCATGTCATATCCTCTAGCCCCCAAGCATGAAGTAGGATATATAATCCGGGTTTATGCTTCCTTAGGATGCCAAAGAATGAACTAGTGTAGCCCCCAAGGCTCGTGCTGATATTAGTAAAAATATTAGCCCGAGTCTTTAGTATACTTCTGACTTTGTTTATTCTGACTTATAGAAAGTATGTTCCTATAACCAAGATTTGTTGAAAAAATGTCTGCAATAAGCGGAGAGAGATCAAGGCTCTCCGACTTAAGAATGCTGAGCTTAAGGTCTCCAAGGATGATGCCGAAGGTAAACATTCTGAGACTCAAACCTTGTCTTTCATGTTTTCATAGTCGAATTTTTTCTGAATTGTTGTTCTTTTTGACTTACAGCGCTGGTAAAGCAGTCCTGCGCCATGATTGAAGAGGCCGAGAACCTCAAAACTTTGGTGGTGGAGAACAGGGAACTTCGCCAAAAGATGGATAAGCTCAAAGCGGATCATGAGAAGAGCATAGCTCAAGTTCTTGTCCTCCTCCATGGCTACTAACGAGCGCGATCGCAAGATTGCCGCTCAAGATCAGAAAATCTCCGACCTCAATAATGAGCTGTGCAGAGAGAAGGTCCTTTCCGAGGCGATCTGGCTGAACTCCGGAGTCTTCGGGAAGAGAAGACCAAAGTTGACGACGTCATTTTCGGTACGTTCCATCTGTCTGACTTGTCTATTTTTTTCGACTTCTCAATGTCGAATTTTCTTAACTGTTTTGTGTATAGGTCCTCCGAACTTGACGGACTCCACCTCTGCCGAGCCCCGCACCCACCGGCTTACCCAAGTCGGTGACTTGCTTCATGACTTCCGCCAATCCCTTGAGGATATTGGCGAAGCTCTCAAGATTCCGGACATGCATAGCATGTCGGATTTTCAGGTGCGGGAAAAAGAGAAGGAGATGTCGCAGCTTGTCCAGGATTGGAATATGTCCTACGCGCGATCCGGAGCGCAGAACGCTCTCACCATGGTCATGAGCCACCATGGAAGCCTGGAGATATGGCAAGTGACCATAGGGTATTCTACAATGGATGAAGACGGACAGGAGCAAGACATCAAGGCCATTATGGACTCCTGCGCTGGATATGGATGTCATGTGGCTGACTTGACCAGCTACGACACTCCTTTCTTCAATCGCATGGACACTCCGCCTCCGCCTCCAGAAGAAGCAGCAGAAGTTTCCGACGATGACCGCACCATTTCGGATGTGGACATCTCGGAACGATATCAAGCGATGTATCCAGCGAGCCGATAGCTCCTTCTTCTCCTCCTGCATCATAGATTGCCAGAAACATTTGTATTATTCTAAAAAAAACATGATGGATATGTAAATATGCAGTACTATAATTTTGCTAGTGCTAAGCTTTTGATCTATTCAGCACTTTTGGTTTTAAATTTTTGTGTGCCTGAAATGTTTACATAAGCACTTGAACTTTTTCGCCTATACTTATCATTTATCTGGCTTTCCGCCTCGTCCCTTTCGTGAGCCGGCTAAAGCTTCTGTCCGGAAACTTTGCCGAGCAACAGAGCTCAATTGCTAAACCAGTTTAAACTCAGAAACAAAGCCGGCTTCTAGTACCAACAATTCATACTCCAAAAATACCCACATCTGGCAATCAGACAAAATAACCAAAGTAAAGACTAGAAACTTTAGAGTTATACCCGAGGGTAGCAATTTTAGAATCGGAAATCTAAACCAGAACGAACATGAGCATAAAGTACTTTCAAGCATTCTAGGATTTTCGACTATGACATGATCATTCGGAAATAAGATGGTAAAAACTTCTCAGAAAAACTTGAGGCAACCAAAACTTTTATTTCTCACTGAACATGTACATATATATGATTACAAAGAAGGATAAACTAAGAATAAAAGGGACGTAGCTGAGCAATATTCCATGGTCTGTCTAACTCATCCGGATTTGTACTACCTCCAGCTCTCTTTCTCTTCTTAGTAGCAGGTCTTTCTTTGACTGGCCTCATGTCAGTTAAGTAGTACGAACCATTGTGCAATACTCGACTAACTAAAAAGGGCCCTTCCCATACTGGGGAAAGTTTGTGCTTCCTTTGTTGCACAAGCCGGAGAACCAAATCGCCTTTATTGAAAGATCTGTTTCGGACTCTCTGGCTATGATACTTGTGTAACTTCTGCTGATAGGCTGTTGATCTCATTTCAGCAACGACGCGAACTTCTTCGACTAAGTTGAGATCATTTTGTCGAGAAATCTCGGCATATTCTTCAATATACGCGGCCACTCTAGGAGAAGTGTGAATCAAATCACTAGGAAGAACTGCTTCTGCGCCATAGACCAAGAAGAAAGGTGTGTATCCGGTTGACCTGTTCGGAGTCGTTCGTAAACTCCATATTACAGAGGGTAATTCCTCTGCCCAAGCCCCCACAGCACGTTGTAGTGGTGCTTCGAGTCTCGGTTTTAGGCCTTGTATGATTAAACCATTTGCTCTTTCGACTTGTCCGTTAACCTATGGATGTGCGACTGACACAATGTCAAGCCGGATATTTTGCTCGTTGCAGAATTCGGCCAATTCTCCCATAGGGAAGTTACTCCTATTGTCCGTGATAATGCTATTGGGATAACCATACCGGATTATAACATCCTTGACAAATCTTTTGGATGTTGCTCCATCACAACTAGTGACAGGTTTAGCCTCAATCCATTTGGTGAATTTATCCACCATCACCAAGAGGTGAGTAAATCCACTTGGAGCTCGTTTAAATGGTCCTACCATATCAAGCCCCTAGACTGCAAAAGGCCATGTTATAGGTATTGTTCGCAGCTAATCAACCAGAACATGAGCTTGTTTGGCGTACTTTTGGTAGCCTTTGCACGTCTTGACTAATTGTTTGGCATCTTCCTGAGCTGTAAGCCAGAAAAATCCGTGTCTAAAAGCTTTTGCCACTAAAGATTTGGCTGCAGCGTGGTGATCACTCTCGCCTTCGTGGATTTCTCTTAAGATTTCCACTCCTTCTTCCGAAGATACGCAGCGCTGAAAGACCCCAGAAACACTCCGCTTATAGAGCTCACCTTTAACTATAGTATAAGATTTTGCTCGTCGGATGATCTTCTGGCTCAGAACTTCGTCTTCGCGTAATTTTCAATCTACCAGATAATCAAGGTAGGGTTGGGTCCAGCTAGGAACTACAGCTAGGACTGCTATTAAAGGTGAGTCAGATTTGGTCGGATATTCCTCATCTACTCCCTTTATTGAGGGAACTTTGAGGTGCTCTAGAAAAGCGCCATCCGGGGCCTCTTTCCGCGTAGAGCCTATCCAAGATAGTGCATATGCTTCCTCATTTTCTGCTCGAGGGATGTGTTTAACCTCAAACCATTCGAATGATTTAGATAAATCATCCATGATAGCTTTATATGCTGCCATGTGTTTATTTGCATTACAAATATCCGACACTTGTTGAGCAACAAGATCCGAATCTCCGTAACACATCAAACATCGGATGCCAATATCCTTAGCAATCCGGATTCCATGTAGCAGTGCTTCATACTCGGCAATATTATTTGTCGCTGTGAAGTGGATTTGGAACACATATAGAAGTTTATCTCCTTGGGGTGATTTGAGCACCACGCCAGCCCCCGAGCCCCCTCGAGCCTTAGACCCATCAAAGTAGAGGGTCCAGTATTCCGACTCAGGGAGGGTCATGTTCTCCTTCGTCTTTGTCCAATCAGCGACAAAGGCAGCAAGGATCTGGGATTTGATTGCTGTCCGAGGTTTATACTCAATATCAAAAGCTGAAAGCTCTATGCCCCATTTGGCGACGCGTCCTGTGGCGTCACTGTTGTTGATTATATCTCTCATGGGAGATGTGCTCACCATGGTAATTGGATGCTCCTGAAAATAATGTCGTGGCTTACGAGATGCTAGAAAAACACCGTAAGCTAACTTTTGATAGTGCGGATACTACTGCTTTGATTCTGTCAGAACCTCGCTAACAAAGTAAGTCGGACGCTGCACCAGGTGTTCTTGATTTTCCTCCGGTCTCTCCACCACCATGACGATACTAACGACCTTGTTTGTCGCAGCAAGATAGAGCAACATCAGTTCTTGTGGTTCCAGCGTAGCAAGGATAGGACCAGATGAGAGTACTTTTTTCAGGTCTTGTAGTGCAGCTTCAACTTCATCGGTCCAAACAAAATCCTTGGTCTTTTTCAGGAGTTTGTATAATGGTGCGGCTCTTTCACCAAGCCGGCTTACAAATCGACTAACCGCAGCGATGTAGCCAGTTAGTCTTTGTACGTCCTTCAGGCGAGTTGGCCTGGAAATATTGAGTATAACCTTGATTTTGTCCCGGTTCACCTCTATGCCTCTTTGAGACATGATGAAACCTAACAATTTTCCGGCTGGTATTCCAAAGAAACATTTTTTCGGGTTAAGCATGATGTTGTATTTTCGTAGATTGGCGAATGTTTCCTCCAAGTCAGAAATCAGCGTTTCCTTCTTTTTGGACATCACTGCAATATCATCCACGTATGCATGTACATTGCGTCCGAGTTGGTCATAGAGGCAACGCTGCATCGTGCGCTGGTACGTAGCTCCTACGTTCTTCAGCCCAAAGGGCATCGTAACAAAACAGAAGGTTCCGAAGGGGGTTATGAATGAAGTTTTGACTTTGTCAGATTCCTTCATCCGGATTTGGTGATAACCGGAATATGCGTCGAGAAAACAGAGGAGTTTCGAGCCTACCGTAGAATCAATAACTTGATCAATTCTAGACAGAGCGAACGGATCTTTTGGATAAGCCTTGTTCAAGGCAGTATAACCAACACACATCCTTAAATCAGTGGTGTCCTTTTTAGGGACCATTACAGGATTGGCCGACCACTCAGTGTGGATGACCTCTTCTATGAATCCGGCTAACTCGAGTCGTGCTAGTTCCTTAGCTATTGCCTTACGCTTTTCATCGCCGAAACATCGTAAGGACTGTTTGACGGGTTTAGCATTCGGGTTTACATTTAAAGAGTGCTCGGCAAGTTCCCTAGGTACTCCGGTCATGTCAGATGGCTGCCATGCAAAGATATCTTGATTTGCTTGGAGGAACTTGACGAGCGTGCTTTCCTATGCGCTACCTAGGCCTACGCATATCTGGGTCACCTTGGAGGGGTCATCATCCTTCAACGACGTCTTCTTCGTCTCTTCTGATGCCTTGAACTCCGGATTTGGCTTTGTCACCTCCTTCTTTGTTGCGGGCATCTCGGACGGATCTATGCTCTTCTTGATCTCCTGGTACTCCTGGGCGTGCAGCACGGCTTCCGCAAAGGTGGCATTTCCATCGTCGCACTCTCGCGCTTTCTTTGGGTCTCCCCTGATAGTGATTGTGCCGTTGGGACCTGGAATTTTCATCATATTGTAAAAGTAACACGGACGAGCCATAAAAGCCCAGTAAGCCGGACGTCCGCATATAGCGTGGTATGCGCTCTTGAATGGGACCACTTCGAAGGAAAGTTCCTCCGTCCGATAATTCTTTGGAGTTCCAAAGGTAACATCCAAAGTAATCTGCCCCAGGGAATTAACTTGTCTTCCTGGGACAACTCCGTGAAAAATCACAGAACTATGGTTCAGCTGGGTCTCCGAGATCTTCATCCGGCGTAGCGTTTCGACACAGAGAATATTGATACTACTTCCACCGTCCATGAGGGTCTTAGAGATCCATAACCGTCAATAAGTGGATTGATGATTAAGGCGTATTTTCCTCACCTGTGCAACTTAGGCGGATGATCAGCGCGGTCAAATGTGATTGCCACTTCCGACCAGTCCAAAAATTGGGGGACAGCCGGAACTGTTGCATTGAGCTCATGTAGGACTGCTTTCTTGACCTTTGCTGGTTGAGATCCAAGGAAGGTGACATAAGTATCTTTCTTGGTCGGAAATTTTTTCTTCCCTTCCGGTTTGGGATTTGAAGCGTCAGCTTCCTCCATGTCGGAATCTTCCTTGGTCTCTTTATCTTTTTTGGGATTCTTCTTTCCCTTCTTCCGCTTAGCTTTGCAGCCCGCGGTGTCATCTCTTTTGATGTCGTCATTGAAACGACATTCAGCGTTGGTGTGGGACGAGCCCCCATTGTCGTCTAAGTGATGCACACATGGGTTATTGGCAATGTCGGCCCAAGAGTAGGTTTTGCCTGGTTGTTGGTCTTCTCTACCTTGGACTCTTGAAGTTCCACGGCCACGCCCGCGGCCTTCGCCGCGTCCTCCTCGTCCTCCAGACCCGAAAGTAGCAGTCACTGTCGTTTTCGCGTTGGGTTTTTCTTCCGAGGTATTTTTGCGCTTCTGAGCTTGTTGCTTTGGTTGTTTTGCCGACTGTGGCACATCTAGGGCATTGAGTAATCCCTCTGCATCGTCGTCAGCATATGCATACTTGCTCGCTATTTCTATCATTTCTCCCAAATCAGTGACTTTGTCACACTTCAAACGATGATGCAGTAGACCAATTGGGAGACCTGCAATGAAAGCTTCAATCGCAGTTTGATCATTTACTCCTTCACAGGAGTTCTTGGTGTTGATCTGTAACACCCTCGAATCGGCTCTGTGCAAGTTTTAGCCCTTTCCGCCAAACCCGCATAGAAACGATTCAAAGACGCCCACCAGGCACTTTCGTGCGGGTGGAAAACGAAGTAATACCATTACACAACAGTCCTCGATGGGACCCACAGAACATATATATACATCAGCGACTCCATGAGTCAATAATACAGATATAATATACAAATATCCAAATCACCTTTAAAACGATAGAGCGTCCGACTATGGACAAGGTGCAAATGGGGCTAAGAGCCCTGAAGAATAACCAATGGCGTCCATAACCCTGCCCAGGCCAAGCCGGAAGGGTAACCCTGCTAACGGCGGCGATCTCAACCTACTAAAACAAAAGGGGTGCCGACAAAGGGCAAAGGAAAAAGAGGAGCGTCAGTACTAAGGCCAGTACACGGCGAGGCTAGAATTCGGCGGCTCTCGCCTACATAGGTATGGTAGGCTGAAGCGGCAGCGCAGCGGCACTAAACAACCTATAGAAACTCGGTAATACTGGCGGCTATTAGAGAGGGGTAAGAAAGACCTATTCGAATCCAACCTGATACTAACACCAAACATACCCATCCTGGTATTTCCCCCTCGAGACCAAACGAGGAAGTCAAGCCGAGGAAACTCACACGGTTGGCAGATTTATTTATTCTTCCCATGGCAGTTATCCAATTTACTAGTCATCTCAGATACAAGTCAAATAATAGCAGTAAACTTTAGTTGTAGTTGTCTATGATCGAGAAACTGTGCTCCAAGTCGTCCATAACCGCGGACACGGCTTTTCGAAAAGATTTAACCCTGCAGGGGTGCACCAAAGTATCCACACGCACTTCGACCCTTTTTGCTAGATCAATTAACATACACCCATCGGTATGTCGGTGGGGCCTAAGTCATGACGTTTCCCAGACCCAAAGCAAGTACATGGGGGGCCACCCCACTAAGCTACCCGCAACGAAGTCGGCCGGCTCCGAGACGGACCCAGGGTTTGCGACGACGGCTGTAAACGACTGGGAACCCGAAAAGTGTGACTGGGCTTGTCGATACCGTGAAAATGTGGTGCGATCCAAAATAGTACAGGTTCTCCACGCACAAAGTAAATAAAGCAGTAAACATGGCATAAGTACCGAATAGTAATAAAGCCCCAAACTACTTGTGGCCCCCGGTACAGTACTTTGAAATCAGGTAGTAAGCCGATGGGGGTGCCCACACACCCCACCTGTGGTTAGCGCGCTCGATCTTGGAACATGTGTCAAGAACTCGGGTCCTAGGGGACACTAGTGAGCGGTTAAGAACCAAATGATGTCTATTACCCACCGGTGCCGCTGCATTAATCTACTAACAACATTAATTAATTAACCGTAATTAGAATCATGATCAACACCACCATTAATCATTTGCCAACCTCCCAACAACTGCGGAACATCGACGGCGCGAAGCAACACCTGAGCCAACAACTACGACTCGCAAAGGCCGACTGTCTATCAATGAACAGGCTATAGGATGTGTCCAAGGCACGAGGCTGCAGGGAATATAAATGGTGCACGGAAACTAAAGCATCGCAATACGGATAGCAATAGATCAATAGGAGGAAGTAAAGACTATAAATGCAAAATAGGTAGAAGGGGGAGAGATGCTCGCCTGGGAAACACTGTCGAAGGTTCATATCCGTAGAACTTGTCAATACTCGCATCAACTCATCGGCCTAATCCGCGAAGAAGCAAACACTAGAAGAAACACCGGATGCAATATTTAATACTACGGCAGAAGATCCGGCATGATTATGATATGATGCATGCCATGGTACAGATGCGGTGCAATTAGGCAATATTAAGCGGAACCGGGGTCCCGATAATTAATTACACGGTTCAAGTTATTTAGAACCCCCGCAATTTAAATGTTGTCTTAACAAGGCAAAACATGGCATCGGTTCGCTACACAAATTTAAATGGGGCCAATATAAGACTAGAAAAGCCCTCATATAGACTCCATATTTAATTTAGGTGATTCGACTAAATACCCCAAACCTCATGATCCGATGTATGCAAGTATGATCAATTTATGTGCAGCAGATAGATATTATATATTATAAAATAAGGGGTCTCGGAAAAGGGTCACACATCATGGTCCGGAGATCTTGGGGCTCAAAGGGTTCGACGGGATCAGTCTTCGGACGCCAGGATCGGTCTTCGGGGCAACGGCCTTCGGCGGGATGATCTTGCACACCGTCTACTCACATGTTGTCTTCTCTCGGCCACACCACTACAATATCGCATCAACCATCACCCGAGAGTACCCCACGGATTCAACTGCACAATCTCAGTACCACCATCTCCACTACAACGTCTGTATCACATCAACACCTCCAAAAACCAACAAGGAGCCCATCAGCCACAACCATATCACCGAGAAACCAAGCAGGGACAGGACAAGCACGCATGGCAGCAGAGAGCAACCTGACAGTGGATGTCGACGCGCTAGTAAGGAGATGAAGGCCGAGCACACGGCGACATGGAGGAAGCAGCGGCGGCGACCGCGGGCGCCGATGCCCGGAGCAACGACCGGAGGCGCGAGGGAGGACGCCGGAGGGAGGAGGCCGGAGGGAGGAGGTGGCGGTGGAGAGGGGACGCCGGCGGCGGTGAGGGGACCGGGTAGAGGCAACGGGGCGAGCCGGGCAGGTGGAGGAGGCCGCGGTCGGCGGTAGGGCCGATGCGGGGCGAGGTAGAGAGGGCCGGCGGCGGCGGACCTCGCCGCGGGGAGGCGCGAAAGAGGGGGCTCGGGGGCGAGTGTGACGGCGACGGGGTCAGAGGCGGGGCTGGGCTCGGAGTGACGGCCGGGTGCGGCGCGTCGCGCGGACGCGAGGAGGGGAGCGAGGAGGGCCGAGGCTGGGTCGGAGGCGGTGGGGTCGGCGCTGGTGAAGCTCCTCAGGCGGCGGAGCGAAGGCCGGCGGGGAAAGGCGGCCGGGTTCAGCGGCAGTTGGAGCGGTCGAGGAAGGCGGCCCTGGTGCGGGAGAGGACGGCGGCGGCGAAACGGGACCGGCGGGCGGGTCGCGGCCGACAGGAGGAGGCGGCGGCCCTACGGCTGAGACGCGGGGTAGCGGGAGAGAGAGAGGAGGGGAGAGAGAGAAGGGGGCGCGGGGCACAGGGCGAGCGGCAGGTGGGGCTAGGGGTGGGACCAGGTCGGGCGGTGGTACCTAGGTGGTCGGGTCGGGGACGCGTGCGTGCGTGGGTTGGGAAACGCGCAGGGGTGGGTGAGGCGCGTCAGGTGGGTGGAGCGAGCGGGAGTTGGCAGGGGTAGTGGGGCCCGGGCAGGCGGGTTGGGGTGGCGCCTGGGAGCGGCTGGCTGCGCGCGCGCATGTGTGTGAGTGCATGTGTGGGTGGGTTAGGTCCAGGAGAGAGAGAGGGGAGGTGGCGACCCAGGATTGGTGGAGGTGATGTGGAGGGGCTGGGTAGGGAAATAGGGGTAGGATATTTAGTGGGAAAAGTTTTGGGTGATATCTGGTAGGTAGGATTTTTTTTATCTGGAGGTGGCTGGCTAGGCTTTCGGGCCTGGCTGGCTGCCTCCCAAAAATAATTTAAATGTTCTATTGTTTAAAACGGGGCTTTTGAAATCCGTTGGCAGAAAAAACAAAATAATCCGGAGACCCGGGTTTTAATTTGAATTAAAGCCGGGGCGTTTAGAAAACAAAAACAGACTTTTCGAAAATAGCTTTATGCAAACAAATGCAAGATGACATGACGATGCTCAAATGCAAGGTGACATGATGACATGAGCATGCGGTCATGATGATGCAATGCACAAAAACACCGCGATTTTCTAGTAGTGGTTTTGCGGGGCGCCACATGATCCATCGTTCGAGGTAAGCTCGGCAAGTTTCTCCGACCTTCTGGGTGCAACATTGTAGGTCTCCGACCGTACAGGGCCCCAGGTATGTGCCTTCGAAATTTCGAAAGAACGCGCTTTGCATGTCATACCAGTTGTGGATGGTGTTTTCCAGAAGTTCATTAAGCCATGATCGTGCCGTCTTCCACAACATAAGTGGGAGATATCAGGTTGCGACTAGGCTATTTCCGCCTTTGGCGATACAACAAGCTTGGAAAAAATCCTGTAGCCAGGTATCTGGCCGAGCAATGCCGTCATAGGCTTGGATATGTCTTGAGATAGCAAATCCTTCTAGGAATCTTGTAGCTCTGATGCATGGTCTGAAGCACTTTGGACCCACGTAGATATCATCGTTTTCGTATCGCCGCGCCTCTATATTGGAGTTGATCCTGTGCCTTGCGTTGTTTAGGGATAGAGATCGTCCCGAATGTCGGCTGTGGCTGCGGTGCCTTGGAGCCGGACTTCGGCTTCTACCACCACCTCCTCTGCCACGTCGTCCTCCTTGTCCCCCTTGAGAGCCGTTGTAATGACTACTTGGTGGAGAGGGTGGGGCAGATGGATTGTTTCCGGCTATTCGTCGGCCTCCGTCCGGAGCGTCATTATTCCGGTTCTAGGGAGGGTCTTCATTACGATATGCCCCCTGCCGACTTGTCCCGACATGGTTTCCATCGTTCCTTCGTCCATCGTTCCCACTACGGTGAGGCTCAGCCGGACGGCTTGCACGTCTAGGAGGTGGCATTTTTTGACGATCCTCCTCCCGACGTTTCTCTTTATCTTCTCCCCTTCGATCGTAAGAGTCTCGTCGGGGAGGGTTCTTTGGATACAGTGCAGCAATGGCCTCTTGCTCGGCCGCTGGAACGACGTTTCTCTAGTCACGTGCAGTTCTGTGATGCTGTCCTGATGATCCGGTTCTGGAGTAGTTGTCTTCCCGTCGGTCGGAACGATGACGCTATTCCGAAACACGCTGGGGCCTTATATCATTCCAGGCTGAGTCCATGTGACATTGGTCGGATTTTGAGACCCGTTTTCCACTTCCGGATTTCGCAGCCATCTGTTGCTCCAGACCCTTGGTGAGTAGCTTGATGCCCAATCGAACCTGTTCTAGGCCTGGGTTATTTGATAGAATATCTCGAGCTGCGACAGTGTTCTGTACCAGCGTTGGATACACCAACTCTCCTTTGTTGTCGAGACGAGGCATCCCTGGATCTCCTTCAAAGAGGACCCTGTTCACTTCCGGAAATTGACTGTCACGTGCGTAACGTTTCCGGGTCTTCTGATGCAATCGAGACATGTAATCCTTAGTTGCCATGTGTTTCTTTTCCTCCTCGATGTTTTTGGCTTCATCCAGGAGTTGTTGACGACGCGCTTCTAGGGCTTGGGCCCTTCCGTCCAGCTCTTCAGTAGTAAGTTCTGCAGCTGTAGGGATAGGTGTGGTTAATGCAACATCGATGAGTTTACAGGCACCTTCAGTGATCACGTGTCCATCCACCGATTCTTCTTTTTTCGGCTCTTCTGGGATAAGTGCTCCATCCGAGTCTTCCTCATATTCCTCGGCAATCACCTCCTCTGTCAGAGGGTCTTTTGTCGGGGTCTTGTTCTTCTTGTTCTTCTTCTTTGCCTTCTTGGCAGCGCCGGTAGCAAAGACGGCTTTGGGTCCGTTTCCCGGAGTCAAGCTCTGATCGGTACTTTCGGACATCTGAACTTCGGGATTATCTCGGACTTCCATGTCATCCTACGCTTTGGGAGAGTGTTCCCCGGATCCTTCATCCATGGCTTCTCCTTCCTCTGCAGCTTTGGAGTTATACTCCTCTTCGTATTTCGCAGAGAACTTTTGGAAATCCGCTGACGTCATCGACTCATCCGAGGATGCGGGTACGTCGGCGTTTGTTCCAATTGCCTCCAGCACAGAGTCGGTGTTTTCTCTAGCATCGGCAGAGCCAGATCCGGATTCCACATATCCAACAAAGTGCGACGCGTGCTTCCTGAGGTACCTGCGGCTCTCACGATTAGCTTTGTTGAAACTTTTGATGGTCTCGAGAATTGCATCTGCGCTTGCATCTTGCATTATCATACGTCGCAGTGTGTACCTTAGGAAAGGCCTGTCTGTCCCGGCGTCATCAGAGCCAGAATCAGTGTCGTTGACATGCTCCTCCTGGATTTCGACTTCCGCGGGTAGGTCGATCTGGGATCCGGCTTCTCCAAGGAGATCCACTCTAGATTCGACTTTGACCGCTAGGTCTTCCTCAGGCTAGGATTTCTCCACTATCTCCGCAACTGGTGCGGGCTAGGTGGGATTAGGGTTTTCTGAGATCCGGAACTCTGCCGCCTCCACAGGCAAAGGGGACCCAGAAGATTCTTCTGCCTCTATCATCACCGCTGGGGTGGGTGGGGCAGGTTCAGCAAAACCGATGTAAACATCGATCTCGCCAAAAGACATGATTGTGTAGGCAGTCACGACCTCCCTAGCCGGAATCCAGGTCTCGTCGAGAACGATGAGCGGGACATCGTTGGCGTAGAGGATGTGACCGACGACGATAGTCTCGCCGATTCCAATTCTTGTAGATACCGCTCGGAACGCAGATCCGAAGCTCACCTGCCCCATGGTGGGCGCCAACTGTCGTCAGATTGATGACAAGTACGCCATGAGGGGGTCCTCGAGGCGTGTGGAAGAGAGGGGTGTGAGACATACGGTGTTCCGGGACGGTGAGCACACAAGTTTACCCAGGTTCGAATCCGCCGGCTTTGGACGGATCCTACTCCTGCTAGCAATCTAGTAATACGGCAGAGCCAGAATATGGGTTACAAGGGTTTTGCCTGTGCGAGTTGAGATTGTAGACTATTGTGGTGTGCCCTAAAGGCTCTCCCTAGGACGACTTATATAAATATCCGGCCTAGGGTTTACAGGAGAAATCTATCCGGCTACAACTAAGAGTCGGTTACAGAGTAGATCTTGAACTACAAGTAACATTATGGGCCTAAGTCGGTAAGTCTTCTGGGCCTTCCCGTAGCCGGATTGGACTCTGTCTTTTCTCCCTGACTGGGCCGTCCGTGAAGCAAAGCTCTAACCTGAAGTGGGCCACCTTGGTCAGTCAGGAACTATGAGGATACCCGGAAAGTATATCCCCAACAGTTAGGATTGGTGATCATTGATATTATGGTTTATGTGATATTGGTGCAAGTTCCAGTGCTATTCCTTATGAGCTTTACAGAGAAATTATGCATGAAATCAGTCCCTGCGAATTGGAAGAGATTGATGTGGTTATTCACCTTGCTAATAGAGAGACCATCTCTCCAATTGGTATTGCACGAGACATGGAAATTCTTTGTGGTAAGATTAAGTACCCTGCTGATTTTCTAGTACTCGGTTCATCTGCTAGTAAAACTTATCCTATTATTTTTGGTAGACCTTTCTTGAGTACTTGTGGAGCTGTTATAGATTGCAAAAGGGAGAAAATCTTGACTAAGTTTGATGGGGAATCTTATGAGTTTAATTTCTCGAAATTCGCTAAAGAACCTTCTGAAGAGGAAACCCATAATGAGGATTTTAGAGTTGAACAACTTGCTTCTATTTCTCTTGCTCCTAACAATGCTTTGCAGCAATTTATGGAAGATCATGAAAGTGAAATCTTCATGGAAGAAAGGAATGAGATTGACAAGATTCTCCGTGATCAGCCTAAGATGCTTAAGCATAACCTACATGTAGAAGACTTGGGTACCACGTTGCCACCTAAGAAGGATCCGGTTTTCGATCTAAAACCTCTCCCTGATGATCTTAAATATGCTTATATTGATGATAAAAAGATATATCTTGTTATTATTAGATCTAAACTTTCAGGAAAGGAAGAAGAAAGGTTATTGGAGGTTTTGAGGAAACACCGAGGAGCTATGAGCTATACTCTGGATGATTTAAAAGGGATTTCACCTACTATATGTTAGCATTCTATCAACATAGAACCAGATGCAAAGCCAGTAGTAGATCACCAACGACGTTTAAATCCTAAGATGAAGGAAGTGGTAAGGAATGAGGTATTGAAACTCCTTGATGCTGGTATTATTTACCCTATTGCTGATAGTGAATGGGTTAGTCCTGTTCATTGTGTTCCTAAAAAAGGAGGTATTACTGTTGTTTCTAATGATAATGATGAGCTTATTCCTCAAAGAATAGTAGTAGGCTATAGGATGTGCATTGATTTTAGAAAATTTAATAAAGTTACTAAGAAAGATCACTACCCACTTCCTTTTATTGATCAAATGTTGGAAAGGTTGTCTAAAAAGACCCATTTTTGTTTTCTTGATGGTTATTCTAGTTTCTCTCAAATTGCTGTTAAAAAACTACTTTCCCTTATGGAACTTATGCTTATAGACGTATGCCTTTTGGTTTATGTAATGCTCCTGCTACTTTTCAAAGGTGCATGTCTGCTATCTTTCATGGTTTTTGTGAGGAAATTGTAGAAGTGTTCATGGATGACTTTTCTGTCTATGGAACTTCTTTTGATAATTGTCTGCACAACCTTGATAAAGTTTTGAAGAGATGTGAAGAAACTAATCTTGTTCTTAATTGGGAGAAATGCCACTTCATGGTTAATGAAGGGATTGTCCTTGGGCATAAAGTTTCTGAAAGAGGCATAGATGTTGATAGAGCTATGGTTGAGGCAATTGAGAAGATGCCATGCCCAAGAGACATCAAAGATATTCGTAGTATCCTTGGTCATGTTGGTTTCTATAGAAGGTTTATTAAAGACTTTTCTAGGATATCAAAACCCCTCACTAATCTTCTTCAAAAAGATGTACCCTTCGTTTTTGATGATGATTGTAAGGGAGCTTTTGAAACTCTTAAGAAGGCTTCAACTACAGCCCCTATTGTTCAACCACCTGATTGGAGTTTACCCTTTGAAATAATGTGTGATGCTAGTGATTTTGCTGTAGGTGCTGTCTTTGGGAAACGAATTGATAAAAATTTAAACGTTATTCATTATGCTAGTAAGACTTTAGACGCTGCTCAAAGGAATTATGCTACTATTGAGACAGAATTTCTAGCTGTCGTTTTTTGCTTGTGATAAGTTTAGACCCTATATTGTAGACTCAAAAGTCACCATTCATATTGATCATGCTGCTATTAAATACCCTATGACGAAGAAGGACGCTAAGCCTAGGCTTATTAGATGGGTGCTGCTTTTACAAGAGTTTGATCTACATATAGTAGATAGGAAAGGTGCTGAAAACCCTGTAGCTGATAATTTATCTCGATTGGAAAACATCTCTTTTGACCCTATGCCTGTTAATGATAGTTTCCCAAATGAGCAGTTAGCCGCAGTAGGGGTAAGCTCGCGAGGGAGCCCTTGGTACGCTGATTATGCTAACTTTATTGTCTCCAAGTATTTGCCTCCAACTTTTACAACTCAGCAAAGAAGGAAGTTCTTCTATGATTTGACGCATTATTTTTGGGATGACCCGCACTTATACAAAGAAGGAGTGGATGGTATTATGCGAAGATGTGTTCCAGAATATGAACAAAAGGAGATATTGCGTAAATTTCATGGTAGTGCTTATGGAGGACATCATGTAGGAGATAGAACTGCACAAAAGGTGCTACAATCAGGTTTCTACCGGCCTACCCTTTTTAAAGATGCAAGAAAATTTGTTTTATCATGTGATGAATGTCAGCGTGTTGGTAATATTTCTAGACGCAATGAAATGCCTATGAACTACTCTCTAGTTATTGAACCCTTTGATTGCTGGGGATTTGACTTTATGGGTCCTTTCCCTCCCTCGAAAGGTTATACTCTTATTCTTGTTGCCGTTGATTATGTTACTAAGTGGGTAGAAGCCATTCCTACGAAGAGTGCTGACGGGGAAACTTCTCTAAAAATGCTTAAGGATGTTATATTTCCTAGGTTTGGAGTGCCTAGGTATCTCATGACTGATGGGGGTTCTCATTTCATTCATGGTGGTTTTAGAAAGACCCTTGCTAAATATGATGTTAATCATAGAATTGCTTCAGCCTATCACCCCCAAACTAGCGGACAAGTAGAGTTATCAAATAGAGAAATTAAATCCATCTTGCAAAAGACTGTTAATAGATCTAGAAAAAACTGGGCTAAAAAGTTGAATGATGCTTTATGGGCTTATAGAACTGCCTACAAAAATCCTATGGGGATGTCTCCTTATAAAATGGTTTATGGGAAAGCTTGTCACCTACCTTTAGAATTAGAACATAAAGCTTATTGGGCAGTTAAAGAACTAAATAGAGATTGTAAGCTCGCTAGGGAGAAAAGATTATTTGACTTAAGTTCTTTAGATGAATGGTGGAGTGAAGCCTATGAAAATACTAGGCTCTTTAAGGAAAAAGTTAAAAGATGGCATGACAAGCGAATACTTAAGAGAGAATTTCATGTTGGTGCGAAAGTTCTATTGTATAGGTCTCGTCTTAGATTTTTTGCAGGAAAGCTACTGTCAAAATGGGAAGGAGCTTTCATTATTGACGAAGTATACCATTCAGGAGCAATAAAAATTTCTTCTTTAAAAGATAATACTACACAAGTAGTGAATGGGCAGCGACTCAAACACTATATTGATGGGGATTCTTATAATGAAGATGTTGATGCCTTTCAAGTTATAACTCCGGAAAAATTTATCAAGGACCAAATTTAGAGACCTGTAGAGTCCGTTTTCAAATAGGTAACAGTTCTGGTAAGAAAAGTTCCACGAAAATACTATCCAACTATATTTTTGCTGTTTTTAGTCAATAAGGAAAGCTACAAAGCAAAAGAGGGACGGAAACGGAGCCAGGGTGGCTCACACCACCCTGTGGCGTGGGCCCACCCATGGCCGTGCCACCAGGTGGTGTGGCCACCCTAGACTCCGTCTCTGACCCGTTTTCTCACATTATCTTCCTTTTGTCATGAAACTTCATAATATATAATCCCCCGGATCTCCCGAGATTCGTATATCGTGTTTTCGTCATTTTTTCATTTCGATCTGTTTCTGACAGGTAGAGTCCCAGATTTGGAGCTACAATGTCTTCCTCTGGACCAGCCAAGGTAGATTCTTTAGAGGATATCATCAACCCATACATGCGAGAGTTGAAGATTCATCCCAAGGAGTTGTTGCTTGAAGATGGGGAACTCCGGATAAAAGAGGTTCGTGGCCCTAAAGGTGAATGAAGTCTGGAGGATAGGATGGAAGCACTGGAGCAAGAAGCCTTTAGGTACAAGAAGATGGTAGAGCGCGAAGTGGATATCATCCATAAGATTTGTTCCAAACTCATCGCCGAGCACCAAAAGGAGACTGCTGAACTCAAGGATGAAGTCCTCTCACTCCGCCAAACAACCAACGAACTGCAAGCACATTTCTATGCCGTTCAAAATCAAAACTATGAGTAAGAGGTTAGGTTTAAACACATAAGTGTTGCTGCAAGTTTCAGGATGCTGGAAACCACGGTGTCCTTTGTTAATGGGAAGCCCTTACCCTGGAAGTCGGACGAAGATGAGAGGATACCACCACCACCAAAGGAGTAATTCGTCATCAGGTTTGGCATCTCCTTGGTTTGTTCCAAGCTTGGGGGAGTGTCGCGGTATCACATCACTATCTTCTATCTTTTTGCCTTATTAGTAGAGTCATATCATGAATAGAGAAGTTATTATGTAGTATGGTTTGCATTATGGAAGTGTCTCCTCTCTCATTAGATATGTATCCCTTGGTGTGAGTTGCCGTTATGGAATATCAATGAGAAGTTCTATCATTTACTCTTTTGCATAGCTTATATTAGTTTTCAATTCGTGGTTATATGATTGATCTTGTTGTTAATATTGGTATCACTTTGGGATCACTGAGTTAATTTAGTTGGTTTTGGCAAACCTGGCTCGGTCAGTAGCAACACTATTTTTGAGAGTTGAATGAAAAGATAAAAGTACCTCTAAAGAAAAATAATTTCATCATCTTTCTTTCTTGATTTTCTCATAAGTCTAGTATTCTCTAGTTAAGATCTTTTGTGCTTCCAAGGGAGATTGCATGTTTGTATTTATCATTGTATGTTTGTTTTTTTCCTTCAACTCTTGTACTTTCTACCCAGCCTTGCTAGCCAAAAACCTGTACTGAGAGGGAATTCTTCTCGTGCATCCACTTCCTTAAACCAAAACCTTTGCCATTTGTGTCCACCATACCTACCTAGTAGCATTATTGCTATTCCAAGTAAATTCTTGTTTTATCTACCTCCCAAATTAAACTTGTTATGTGAAAATTAGTGATTAAAGCTCTCACAAACTTGATGGCACACTTTAATTTTCTTGCATTTAATAACTTGAACCATTGGGTCCTTCTTTGTTGCGTATATGCTTGCGTTTTATGAGTTGAAGTTAGCAGAACCATGTATCATGGGGAACGCTTTCAACACTGCCATGGTACTTTGTACCTAGTTGATATCATGTTCTTTTGCTTATGGATCCCGGCAGTGTGAAATAAAAGTGGAACCTGTAAGATCATGGAGTTTATATGTGTGTTAGAGAAACGCTTGGGCCGCTAGCCTAAGCCATGCCTAATCATGGTGGAAACTTGCAGCATAACTATAGTGAGCATTCTATGAAGCATCCTCAATAAAAACCTATGCAAATAGCAAATAAAAAGATCGTTGAGATGCTCACTGTCTGCTTGCCTTGTCATTTTGATTATGGGATAGCTCCTGTGTCATGTGCAAGGGGTACCCCGTTGGCGGTTCTCAATGATACACGTGTATTTACAATGACAAGAGCTTACTCGTGACTGAAGTTGAGTAGCATGAGGTTCGGTACTCATAAGTAAGGGGCATGAGATTTCAACTTATAACTTGTCAAGCATATCCTCTTAGTTGTGTCAATTTAACCTTAATCACCAAAAGATGCCTATGATAGGGGCAATGAGAGCTGAAAGCTAGTAAGTATCATAATTTTTGGGAGCTCTTTATGAAACTTGCAATCCCTGCTTCCCTCTGCGAAGGGCATTTCTTTTACTTTGTAGTTGAGTCAGTAAACCTACTCCCGTCTATCTCAACAAGTATTTTGAGTTGTTGTGTTTCATTCATTTATATGATGATTTATTCAATCATGTTTCTTATGTTCCTTGTTTTGCACATTGCTCTTATCTTGATGTTTACTACTTTGAAAGCTATCATTGAAAACCAGTTATTTGTGAACTCCAGAAAATTATCAACTATTCTTCGACCAAGAGCTATGTTTGCCATTACCTATTATGATTCCACTTTATGTATCTTTATTGTGTTTCCTTTACTCATTGCAAGTTGAGTTATATAATAGTGAGTTATCTTCTATTATGATCTATGTATTTGATGAATGTGATGCTTCTTGTCCGTATTCTTTTATTGACTCTTCACTCCATAAACCTAAGGTCATGTTTATTGAGCTCAGTTTCGCTTGGGGACAAGCGAAGTCTAAGCTTGGAGGGAGTTGATACGTCCATATTGCATCACTATTCTATGTCATAATTCACTGTTATTCATTGATATATTTCGTATTGAGAGGTGATACTTATGTTATTTCATCTGTTTTTGCATGGTTGATGACTTTTGGAGCATGGACCGCTGCAGTCAGGATTCTGATGGAAACGGCGCTGTTTGGAGGCAAAATTCGCGAAGATCAGAAAATCCGGGAAAATATACGGAAAATCCTATTTTTCCAGAAGACGAAGGAAGCCAGAAGGGGGGCTGGAGATGGGCCACAGGGGGCCCACACCACCCCTGGCGTGGGCTAGCCTAGGCCACGCCACCAGGTGGTGTGGCCGCCCTGGTCCACCCCTGGCACTCCCCTCTAGCATATATTATCCTCCCGAAATCCTAAGACTGGGGGAGCGACCACAGAAAGATTCCGCCGCCTCTGCGGGGCGGAAAACACCGAGAGAGAAAGATCTCTCCGGCAGACAGATTTCTGCCGGGGGAATTCCTTCCTGGAGAGGGGAGATCATCGCCATAAACACCACCATCAAGCTGGACTTCATCGGGATCATCATCATCAGCAGCACCATCATCACCATCAGCACCCTCATCACCATCTCCATATTGCTGTTACAATTGGGTTGAATCTTGCATAGTTCATAGGGGAAACTTTCCCGGTGTTGATTACTCTTTGTAGTTGATGCTATTGAGTGAACCATTGAATTATTGTTTATGTTCAGATTGTTATACATCATTATTCCATCTCTGATCATGATCCATATGATGTCTTGTGAGTAGTTTGTTTTGTTCTTGAGGACATGGGAGAAGTCATGTTGTTAGTAGTGGAGTTGTGTTGAGAAAGATTCAATAGTTTGATATTTAAGTTGTGGTGTACTTCTTCTAGTGGTGTCATGTGAACGTCGACTACATGACACTTCACCTATATGGGCCTAGGGGAATGCATTGTGTATTTGGCTACTAATCGTAGGGGTTGCCGGAGTGACAAAAACCTGAACCCCCGTTAGGAAACCATTGCACAAGGGACGTAAGGGTCTTAGAGTTTAAAGCTGTGGTTAGGTTTCTACCTTAATTACTTTCTTGTACTTACGGATGTTTGCAAGGGGTATAATCACAAGTATGTATTAGTCCTAGGAAGGTCGGTACATTATCACAGGTTCACCCACACAACACTTAGCAAGCTAAAGAAGATTAATCAACTATATGAAGCGAAAGCACTTGACAGTCTTCCCATGTGTTCTCGAGAACGTTTGGTCATCTTAAGTAATACAACCGGCTTGTCCTTTGCTGCATAAAGGATTGGGCCACTTGCTGCATTTATTCCTACTGTCTTTTATTTACTCGTACTTCGTTTACTTGCTTTATCGAAAACCCCTAAAATCCGTTTGCTAAGTATTTACAGAGAATTCCTGATCCATACCACTAGCCAGCACCTTCTGCTCCTTGTTGGGTTCGACACTCTTACTTATCAAAAATATTGCGATACACCCCCTATACTTGTGGGTCATCACTATGTTAAAGTACTATGATCCCAGCTATCAATGTTTTACAAATACCTTTATCAAGATTATGATGGTGCATGTCACCTCAAAAATTATTCTTTTTTATCACTTACCTACTCGAGGACGAGCAGGAGTTAAGCTTGGGGATGTTGATACGTCGTAAACGTATCTATAATTTTTGATGTTCCATGCTTGTTTAGTATCTACTTTCTTATGTTTAGTCCACACTTTGAGGTATTTTCATACATTTTCTGGAACTAACCTATTGACAAGATGCCATAGTGCCAGTTGCCTATTTTCTGCTATTTTTGGTTTCAGAAAAGCTGGAAAAGAAATATTCTCGGAATTGGACCGAACAAAATCCCAAGTTCCTATTTTACCAGAAGACTCACGGAGCCAGAAGAAGAGACGGAGGAGGGACAGGGGCTGGCCACACGATAGGGTGGCGCGGGTCTCCCTACCCGCGCCACCAGGTGGTGTGGGCCCCTGGTCCACCCTCTGAGATCGCCCCTTGGCCTATATAAGCCCCCCAGGACGAAAACCCTAAAAACAGATCAAAATTCCACAAAAAGTTCCGCAGCGCCGTCGCCACCGAAGAGGAGATTCGGGGGACAGAAGTCTCTGTTCTGGCACCCTGCCGGGACGGGGAAGTGCCCCCGGAGGCATCTCCATCTCCAATCCTGTTGCTGACTCCCATGATGAGGAGGGAGTAGTTCTCTCTCGAGGCTAAGGGCTCTACCGGTAGCTATGTGTTCATCTCTCTCTATACGTGATCTTATGAGATCATGAGCTTTGTAATCTATAGATCTATTATGCTACTCAAGTGCTTTAATTAATCTCTGCTATTCCCACGTGTGTGAAGTTGACAGTGTGCATACCGTGTGGCACTTAGGCTAAGGTTATATAAATACTTATCATGAGTATAATTTGAGTTGGATGTCTCTATGAGATTGTGGTGTTTGTTGGAACCATCTAGCGCTCAAGGTGACAGTGTGGGGTTATCTAGATGGGGAATGCGAACTTTAAGGTGTGCTGTTATAGCCCTACATCGTCCAACCGGAGAGTAGTTCAGGATAGCATCATGAAGATAAGATATTTATATGAGAGTGTCCACTAGTGAAAGTATGATCCCTAGACCTTGTTTCTAAGAATTGAAACACCATTTACAATCAGTTCTATTACATGTATGCTTGTTGCCACTCTTATTTCAGATTGCAATTACCACTTATAATCATCCATATTACTTGTATTTCACTATCTCTTCGCGGAACTAGTTCACCTATACATCTGACAAGTGTATTGGGTGTGTTGGGGACACAAGAGACTTCTTGTATCTTGATTGCAGGGTTGCTTGAGAGGGATACCTTTGACCACTTCCTCCTTGAGTTCGATAAACCGTGGGTGATCCACTTAAGGGAAACTTGCTGCTGTTCTACAAACGTCTGCACTTGGAGGCCCAACACTGTCTACAAGAATAGAAGCGTGCGTAGACATCACCTATCTGTCTTTCCATACCAGAAAAAGGCTCCGGTAGGCTTCTCCATTTCTTCCACATTTGTTTTGTGTAGAAGGAACATAGACATAGGGTAAAAAGCTACACTTGACACACAAGCAGTAATCTTGACATATCTCCCCCAACAGAAAGGGCATCACCCATACTACCATCCATCTTTTTACCCAGTTTCTCTCCAATGAATCCCAAATCAGCTACAGAACATTTTCTGTTACATACAGGCAAACCTAGATATTTGATTGGCCATTCTCTAGTTTGACAATTAAACAAATTTGCATACATCTCCAGTTTTGCATCATCTTCCATGATCATTAGCACCTCACTTTTTATCAAAATTAATTTTCAGGCCATACATAGCTTCAAAAAGATATAGAAGCAATTTCAAGTTCCTAGCCCCGTCCACATCATCCTTGATGAACAAGATAGTGTCGTCAGCATATTGCAAAATAACAATTCCTTTGTCAAACAGGTTGTCAGCCAGACCAGTTATGAGCCCACTTGCCTGAGCATTCAACACCATTTTAGCTATGCAATCTCCTGCCATGTTGAACAAGAAAGGAGAAAAAGGATCTCCCTGTCCGACTCCTTTAAAACCTCCAAAGTAAGGACCCATTTCACTATTCCCTTTCACATTAAGTGTCCCTAGTGTCACAACACTCTTCAACCACATAAGCCAATCTTCACTGAAACCTTTCTGCTTACAACAATGAAACAGAAAGTTCCAGTCCACTTTGTCATATGCCTTCTCAAAATCTAATTTCAAAACCACCCCTTGTTGCTTCTGGAACTTTGATTCTTTCAGGATTTCATGCAAAAGTGTGACCCCATCTAAGATGAATCTTCCCTTGATGAAAGCAGTCTGACATGTATCTATGAACTTATGCATCACAGCTTCAGTTCTAATAGTGAGAGTTTTTGTAAAGATCTTAAACAACACCTGAAGCGGACATATAGTTCTAAATTTTTGTATAACATCAACTTCATCACTCTTTGGTATCAAAGTAATTGTGCCATAGTTGATACTACTCAAATCAATTTTTTGTGAATGAAAATTTGTAACAAAGTTGATAGAACTCCACTGGCATTCCATCCGGACTAGCAGCTTTATTCTTTTCCATCTGATCCACCACCTTTCTAATTTCTTCCTCTATGAAAGGCCTGCTCATTTCCTCTCTGTCATTATCATCCAATTTTTCCCAGTTTTCCCAATTGTCATCAGATAACCTGATGGCAAAGCCAGTAGCAGGACCAAACAAAATTTTGTAGTATTCAGTGGCATGTTTCAAGAGATCATAGGTCCCTTTGATTTCACCACCTTCACTTTGCATGGAATAAATCATCTTTATCATTCTTACACCATTAGCCACCCTATGGAAATATTCTGTGTTACTGTCACCTTCTAAGAAACAAGAATCTCTAGATCTCTATTGACAATATTTCTCTTCTTTTTCATAGATTTCAAAAAGTTGTTGTTGGACCTGTGCTTGACGATTTTTTTGTTATTTATTGAGTAAAATAAATTCTTCAATATCTTCAAGCTCTTGCAACTCAGCACTTAACTGTTTCCTGAGTTTTTTCTCCTGACCCCTAATATGAGCTCCCCAGCCTTTAAGGTCATTCCTAACATTTTTCATTTTCTTCTGCAACCTGTCCAAACTGTTTCTACATCTGACAGGCTTATTCCAGATTTTCTCCACCCTATGCAAAAATTCAGGGTTAGTCAGCCACCCTTTCTCAATTCTGAAATCTTTTCCCCCAACCTGTCCTTCCATAGTATCTATGATCAGAGGACTATGGTCAGAAACCTCCCTAGTTAGTTTGAATATAGTAGCCAAGGGAAAAATGTGCTCCCAATTTTTATAGACGAGAATCCTATCCAGCTTTTCCAAAGTAGGAATTCTCTGATTATTCGACGAAGTATACTGTCCTCATGACATCTGCAACTCTCTCAAACCATAAGTGTTGATAATATTATTGAACATATGACTCCATGTACTTAGGACATGGTTCTTGTTTTTCTCACAAACAAATCTCATGATGTTAAAATCCCCTCCCAATAGTAGTGGAAGAGATTGATCTCTACATATACCAGCTAATTCCACCAAAAAAGCTTCCTTATGTTCATCCTGAGTTGCACCCTAAACCACCACCATATGCCAATGGATCTGGAGTTTAATATCAAACACTTTCATCTTGACATGAAACCTCCCCACATATGACAATTATCCAGTTTGGAGAAACGTAGGCCCCCTAGAATACCTCCAGATTTCCCAACAGATGGTAACCAACTCCGGGAAAATTGATTCATAGGATCAATTTTCCTGAAAAACTCAGCAGAATATTCTTTCTTCATAGTTTCCTGCAGCCCTATAAAGTCCAAATGATCTTGCTACATCAAATTTATCAGATAGGAACTCATCCCCTTCTTACCAACCCCTCTACAATTTAAAATACCACCTATCATAACACATTTTCCCTCTCTCTTGTTCCAGCTATAACACCACCCATAGGGTGGTAGTTATTAACTTTCACAGCAGCCGCTTTTAACTTACCCTGACCACCTCCTGCAGTACCAACTAGCTTCTTCTTTCTCTTCTATTTTCTAGACATCACTAGAGTAAATTTCTCCTCAACTTCATTATCGCTCTTCCATCCCAGGAACTCTACATGTGCTTCCTGCTCTGCCCCTTTTTGAATATTTTCATTTTTTCCCAGCTAAATTATGTCTAGCAATTTCTAGATCTTTTAAGGAACTAATAAACTCAAGAGATAAAGATGAAGGTTCTACCCCCATTTCCAAAGCTCTGTTAACAATGTCCTCATCATCTAACACAACAAAATAATTATAGAAAGTTAGATTAGTACCTGAGAAGTCTCTTTGGGTACCTTCCTAATCTGTGGTTCTCTCATTCAGGTTAGATGCCCCTTCCTGATGAGAATATCATTTTGCGGCCCGGAAGTTGGGGTGTACAGGCAACGTGGTACCCAAGTTCCCTGAAATCAGTCGAGATGACTACAGTTGGTGTGCCAAATACTCAGAGGGTCTTTTTCGGCATGAATTCAACTTTACGTTTCAATACAAAAATCAGGCTAACGGCCGTCAAGTTGGGCCCCCCTGTCAGTTCTCGCTGTTATGTCGCTCCCGTCTCTTAGGCGGGGTGGCTGTCACGTAGGCTTGCATCATTGACACAGTGGATAGGATAACACCCCCTACCCAGTGTATTGACATGACAAAACAGGGCACATGTATCGGTGTTATAATTATTTTTTGTTTACTCAAAAGCTGGAACGGCCACCGCCACTCGTCTCTCCTTGGACTTTTGTCCCAATCGTTAACCACTACCTTAAAAGCGCATTGATGGTTCCAACATTTCCCTGCATTGTAGAAACCACTGTTCTTCTTCCTGTCATCTATCTTCTTCCCGTCTTCTCCTTGCTGCCATGGAAAATCTACGCACTCTAGAGACAAGGTTCACTACCCATGACAATAAGAAGATAGACGTTGTCTACACCAATGAGGAGGAGATAGTGGTGCGTGTCCTGAGGATGTATGAGGGTTGGATTGGGATAGACGAGGACAAGTTTGTGGGATTGGACCTCGAGTACACCCCGGAGAACCCATATGAAGGGAGTGAAGTCGCCGTCCTTCAACTGGCCATGCGGAAACACGTCCTCGTCTACCACCTCTCCCGGTTTGTAGATCCGGTCTTTGTAGCTAACTGCTTTTAGGGTTTTCTCCTCTTGTTCTTTATCCACTTGCTCATCTTGCAACTACTGGATTTTATTTAGGACCAAATAAATTAGGGTTTGCCTATGTCTCAATCGACTGAGATTTTCTTTAGTCTCAATCACCTAAGAAAAGTGCAAGCATAGTTAAAAGAAATGTGCAACTCGTTCAGTCGACTAAGAAATAGCAAAACCGAATAAATTATGACAATACAATGTTGAGAGTCTTGATCTTGCATTTACTAAACTTTTCAAAGTTATATTGAGATGATGATCTTGCATTGACAAAATATTTGTAGTTACAAATTTTGGTGATGACAAACTACATACTTTCAGGACTGACAGGAAATGTCTGGCGCTGCGCCAGTTCCTTGTAGAAAAGGGAATTGTTTTCTACACTGTCGATAAAACAACTGATGTTTCAAAATTTTATCAAGAGGAAATTATAATTCCTGCGCACAACTGGATCGATATTCAGAGTCTTGTCAAGATCCTAGGGGGCTCGAGGAAGGATGGAATGACATCACTCATAACTAGAATCCTCGATGAGTCATACGACAAAATGAAGGAAGATTTCCCTACGGATAGGCACGATTTCTGGGACGAGTGGCCGTTGTCTGATATAAACCTGAAGTATGCAGCCATAGATGCTTACGTGACCTACCAGCTATACAAGAAGATCCATTTTTTTCTACGTTACCTCGTGTTTTTCCCTATTTGCAAGAGGGAAGACGAGCTTAGGGGAGCCCTTTGTAGAAAATGCAGAATAACTGAGTTTGAAGCTGCATATGCAAAGAAATTGGTTGCATCTGAAGCAGCTGACAGAGAGGCTGCAAAAGCAGCTGAAAGAGAGCTTGCAGCTGAAGAAGCAGCTGATAGAGAGGCTGCAGCTGAAGCGGCAAATAGAAAGGCAGCATCTTCTAGCGGCAACAATCAGGCCTGTGATGCACCGCTAATTGTGCCGCAAGACGCTGAAGATAGGGAAGCCAAGTCATATGTCAGGTGGGATGAAGCAGTTCGTGAGCTGTGAGTACCTAGAATGGTCGCAGTTCGTCGCCTAGGAACGATGGTAAGCGCCTCAAGTGGTCTGATGAGGAGTGAATTAAATTTTACTTGTCATTGTTATGTTTCTGTTTTGTGGAACTCAGTTAGCTTGCCAAGATGTCTAGCGCCTCAAGTGATACTAGTAAAATAAATTTAACCCTCGTTGTGTTATGTTTATGTATGTGTCTTGTAGCTTGTCAAGATGGTAGCTTGTTAACTGGCAGTTTGAAAGAGTGCCCTTTTCCTCTCTCGCTAAACATATATGTTTCATTTTGCCCAAATTGGTAGCAAATCTAGAGAAGATTCTCACTTCGATATTTCGTTCCCTTTTGGACCTCTTTTTGCCTCCGATCAGGTAGCAAATCTAGAGCAGCAAATCACACCAGGCAGAATACATTCATTCAGAAAACAAAACAAATGTAGATATAGCTGTGCGCAGCTAAATAGGATAAAGCGATAGAAAATAACGAGGTTCGATGCATTTAGCCAGAAATAGGATATAGCTAGAAAGAAGCTGCTTAGTAGCAGCAGCCGCCGCAGCTGCAGGCACATCCTGCAAGCGCCCCCCCTCCGCCTCCTCCCTCCGGCGCTTCCTCCACTTCTTGCTACCCAGTTTCTTGGACTTGGGGGCCTTGGGCCTGATTGGAGGCATGCGACCCTCTTTGATGGCCACCCGCTGGAGGTTTCGGAGGTGAATGCAGAGAGCCCGATGTTCAGCGATGTAGGCGTTGATGTTCACGGTCTCGCGCTTGCCGCCTTTGTGGATGCCGGAGCCCGCGGCCTCTGCATGCTTCAGTAAGGTGTTCAAGTCAGTGCCACCGACGCGACTCGTCAAGCAGTAGGCGATCCCCTTGCGGAAGGGACAGCTGTAGTAGGGGCCCCTGAGGAAGGCATCGTACTGGCCAGCCCGCAGCCTCCTAAGCACCTGACGAGCCTTGGTGTGAGTGGACTCGTCATCGCTGCAGACGTCGCTGCCGGAAACCTATTGGAAGAAAAGGAAATGGGGGAGTAGATGATGTAAGAAGATCGAGCAATCGAAATGCGAACAAACGAATCTTAATAAACCAAGATCTAGCATCCAACGATGGGAACGGTAGAAGAACCAGGGGTGGGGAGCAAACCCTAGTTACCTCCGACCATTGGTCGTCGATGCTGGTGTCGTAGGGGTTTAGCGGAGCGATGTACTTATCTGGATCGTAGGTGCACAAGAAGTGCATGATCTGCTTGTGACCGGCGGGGGTCTCCTCGCCGGCGGTTGGCTCCTCTTCGGAGGCTCCGTCGGTAGCAAGGACGGGGGCCTAGACGGGAACGGCGGCTGCCATCGATGCCTCGACTGGGGCCTGGACAGGGACGGCGGCTGCTTTCAACGCGTCGAGGAGGATCGGTGAGGAGATGGGGGCCTCCTCGCCGGCGGCCACGGAGGCGACAATGGCCACCTTATCCTCCTCGGCCATCGCCGGTGCGGACGGGGTATTCTCGGGAGTTTGCGGATGCTGGTGGGACAGTGGAGAGGGTTGCGTGGGGACAGTGAGCAAGAGTGGGAGTGGGTGTGCGGAGAGGGGCTCTATAGTTAAGGTTGATAGAAGCAAGGCACATTTCGTTGCACCACCGTGCAACGCGCCGTGCAGTCTATTGCACCGTGCACCGCGACACGCGCACGGTACGCCACGTTTTTTTCCCGGGCCATGCATGGCAGTTCTGTATTGAGCCGCATGCAAAGGGCGCAGACACAATTTTTATGTACGAAGTTTGACACGGCCCTAAAATTGGCGATAGTTAAAAGTGGAAATGTAGAGGGGAAGGCAGGTGGCTGTACGACGAGATTTGTGGGGTTGTGATAGATTCGGTAAAGGGATGTGTTGATGGCTGCGAGTGACTCGATGAAGCTGGAGACGTTAGGTCTCGTCGAGCTCAGCTGTTCAGCCTTCGGCTAGCGTGTGCAAGCTTCTTACGGTGGGCCCCAGTTGGAAGTGAGATTGAGAGCCGCTGCGTAAAAAATGGGATGTGTCTTATTAAAATCAAGTGGCAAAAAATTGCAGTTGTCCATCGACGACCGTGCACTGAACGACGCATGTGTTGTGGTGTAGTAGTAGCAGTAGTAGGATTTTCAGACTTGATTAAATGTGACATGACCGCTCGACGACTTTTTCCATGGACGGCATCATGTTCCTTCTTGTAGAGGGAGACGTCAAGATGTGGCCTTGTCAAGATGGTAGCTCGTTAACTGGCAGTTTGAAAGAGTACCCTTTTCCTCTCTCGCTAAACAGATATGTTTCATTTTGCCCAGATTGGTAGAAAATCTAGAGAAGATTCTCTCTCCGATAATTCGTTCCCTTTTGGACCTCTTTTTGCCTCCGATCAAGTAGCAAATCTAAAGCAGCAAATCACACTAGGCAGAATACATTCATTCAGAAAACAAAACAAATGTAGATATAGTTGTGTGCAGCTAAATAGGATATAGCGATAGAAAGTAGGTTGCTTAACGAGGTTCGATGCATTCAGCCAGAAATAGGATGCAAGCAAAATATAGAAAATCAAAAGAAGCTGCTTAGCAGCAGCAGCCGCCGCAGATGCAGATACATTCAAGGAGACATCCAACCCGTTCATTCTCCAGTGCCTCCACCTCCCTCCAGCGCCTCCGCCACTTCTTCCTGCCCAGTCCCTTGATCTTGGGGTCCTTGGGCCTGATTGGAGGCATGCGACCCTCTTTGATGGCCACCCATTGGAGGTTTCAGAGGTGAATGCCGAGATCCTGGTGTTCAGCGATGTAGGCGTTGATGTTCATGATCTCACGCTTGCCGCCTTTGTGGATGCCGGAGCCCGTGTCCTCTCCATGCTTTAGTAAGGTGTTCAAGTCGGTGCCGCCGGCACGACTTGTCAAGCAGTAGGCAATCCCCTTGCAGAAGGGGCAGCTGTAGTAGGAGCCCCTGAGGAAGGTGTCGTACTGGCCAACCCGCAGACTCCTCAGCACCTGACGAACCTTGGTGTGAATGGACTCGTCATCGCTGCCGGAAACCTATTGGAAGAAAAGGAAAATGGGGGAGTAGATGATGTAAGAAGATCGAGCAATCGAAATGCAAACAAGCGAATCCTAATAAACCAAAATCTAGCATCCAATAATGGGAACGGTAGAAGAACCAGGGGAGGGGAGCAAACCCTAGTTACCTCCGACCATTGGTTGTCGATGCCGGTGTCGTAGGGGTTCAGTAGAGCGATGTACTTATCTGGATCGTAGGTGCCCAAGAAGTGCGTGATCTGCTTGTGACCGGCGGGGGCCTCCTCGTTGGCGGCGGGCTCCTCTTCGGCGACTCCGTCAGTAGCGAGGACGGGGGCCTGGACGGGAACGGCGGCTGCCATCGATGCCACGACGGGGGCTTAGACAGGGACGGCAGCTGCTTTCAACGCGTCGAGGGGGACCGGCGTGGAGACGGGGGCCTCCTCGCCGGCGGCCACGGAGGCGACGATGGCCACCTGATCCTCGTCGGCCATCGTCAGTGTGGACGGGGTATTCTCAGTAGTTTGTGGATGCTGGTGGGACAGTGGAGAGGGCTGCGTGGGGACAGTGAGCGAGAGTGGGAGTGGGTGTGCAGAGAGGGTCTCTATAGTTAAGGTGGACCGAAGCAAGGCACGTTTCGTTGCACCACCGTGCAACACACCGCGCAGTCTACTGCACCGTGCACCACGACACGTACACGGTACGTCACGTTTTTTCCCGGGCCATGCATGGCAGTTCTGTATTGAGCCACATGCAAAGGGCGCACACACAATTTCCATGTACGAAGTTTGACACGGCCCTAAAATTGGCGATTGAGAGTCGCTGCGTAAAAATGGGATATGTCTTATTAAAATCAAGTGGCAATAAATTGTAGCTGTCCATCGACGACCGTGCACTCGACGCATGCGTTGTGGCGTAGTAGTAGCAGTAGTACGCTTTTCATACTTGATTAAACATGACATCACCGCTTGACAACTTTTTCCATAGACGACATCGTGTTCCTTCTTGTAGTAGTCTCGCTGAGGGAGAAGTCCGTGCTGTCTCACGTTGTACTGTGAAGGGCACGACGTGTGCAACGATCATCGTTGGATCGCACAGAATCAACGGTTGGTGTGCATGATCCGCGTGACAACTGTGATAACCAATCAGGGAGTAGCCGACAGGGTGAGCACATGTTTGTGCTTCTACGAAAGATAGAAAGGGGGAGGGGCAAAACTGAGTAGTACCACATAAAACCAAGGGTGACACTTAGTAGTATAAAAATGGAAAGTGAGTGTCTTGTACCATGAAATACATCGTGGCATACATCAAATTATGCCAAGATAGATCTACTAGAGTTCATTGGATGTGTGTTCTTCTCATAAACCACATGGACCCACTAGAGTTCATTGCATGTGTGTTCTTCTCATTAACCACACATGGATCCACTAGTGTCATTGCATGTCTGCTCTTTTCATTAACCACAGTTAGAGTCATCGCATGTCTGCTCTTTTCATGAACCACAGTAAGAGTCATTGCATGTGTGTTCTTCTCACAAACCATATCATGAACAACACCCAGTGTCATTGCATGTGTGTTCTTCTCATTAACCACACATGGATCCACCAGTGTCATTGCATGTATGCTCTTGTCATGAACCATAGTTAGAGTCATTGCATGTCTGTTCTTTTCACAAAACACATATCACCAGTGTCATTGCATGTGTGTTCTTCCCACAGACCACACATGGATCCATCAGTGTCATTGCATGTGTGTTCTTTTCACAGACCTCATATGGATCCACCAGTGTCATTACATGTGTGTTCTTCTCACAAACCACGTAAGGATCCACCGTTGTCATTGTGTCGTGGTGGTGTCATGGCAGATGCCATGGATAGGCTAAAGATGGGGACTAATACACGCTAGGGGAATCCAGGGAGGGATAGTGAAGTGATTCTTCACACAGAAGTTTGTATTCTCTTTGGTTCCAAGATTACAAGTGCTCCTAGAGCTGTACTGGCGAGAGGAGGAAGAAGGAAGAAGGAGCTCTCTTACTCTCACACACAGAACACCCTTAAAACCCTAGCCAAATCAGAATAGCGGAACCCCTTCTATTGAGATCCTAGCCCCCCTTATATAGAGGGAAGTAGGTCTCTGCCTAGGGCATACGTGGAGGTATATTCCTAAGAATATGCCTCCTCCTAAAGTAGTAAGCCGACCGGGGTGCTTTTCTCCCCACGTCACACAGGCAGAAGCTACGTGAGCCTCTGCGGCGCCCGCGTCAGCCGACATGGGCGTCGTCACCCTTGTCGGCCACGCCCCGGTAGTCCTGCCCTTGTTTGCTTTGCTCAGGTAGTGCGTACCAGGGCTTCTTTTGACCAGCGAGATTCCTTCCTTCTCCTAGAAGCTGGACGTGACCCGGATCACAGTTGATCCGGCCACACCTGTTCCTACATACAAGTAAAACAGGCATTTCCGACTTACTCCTTGAGTCGGTTGAGACTTAGTTAGGCGAACGCCCCCTGGTCCGGGTTACCCCGTGCTTCGGCCTGCCTTGAGGTGACCCAGCCAGGATCCGCTTTGGCCTTGCTGAACCCCGGCTAACTCGGCCTTTATACCCCGGCGTTACCCTACCCGGGGGTATCCCCCCAACATTAGTCCCCGAAGCTGGTGCGGTCTTAGCTGCCTTGGCCGCTAAGGCCTCATCAGGTTCAATTCTGAGCTCTGGTCGTTATTTCCGAGTTACCTCTTTATCTCGGGTTATATGGATTTACGTTCCCTTCGTGCATTCCAAGTTTTCACTTGCCGGTCGGGTTACCACTTTAACTCGGACCTCATCGTTTTACTTTCCCTCTGCACATTCCAAGTTTTCACTTGCTGGCCGGGTTACCACGGTTCCATCCGGGTCTTGTTTCCTTCTCTCGTACGCCAACCCATGTGGAGGCTAATCATTATGTTGTCTTATTTTAAGGGCCAGCACAGTAACCGCCGCAGTGATTGTCAGTTATCACTGTGCGCGGGTCACGTCACGCCTGCCTCCTCGTTTACCGCATCCACGAGTCACGTCGTGGGATCAATTTCGTTCTGTGACCATCTGTGTGGATTCGTGCTGATTGGTTGATGCGGGTAGTACACGGCCACATCGTGTGGCGCGCCTGCAGGACCCGATCCCACTTTCCCTCGTGGGAGAGGTTAAATAGGGGAGGGGTGCACTCCTTAGGATTTTCCCCTTACACGCCCCTCTGCCCCTTGCTCTTCTTCTTCTTCTTCCCCGTGACAGTGCCGCCGCCAGTGCTTCTCTGTAGCAGCGCCGCCGCCGCACTTTTTCCCCCCACACCGCTGTATCTTTGCCACCGCTACGCGCCTCCTCCACCACGGGTCATTGCCAATCTAGGCCGCTGCCCCTCACCGCCGCTAGCGACAGCGAGGGCAGCGAAGACCAGATGACGGAGGAGGAGCTCGTCGTCGCCGAGCAAGAGATGGAGGAGGACTCCGCGGCGGCGGACCGTGGTGCGTGGGCTGGGTCTTGGGTCTGCCAGGACGACCTGGATTGGCTTTACCGCACCAGACGCATCCCCGCCAGCATCGCCGCTCGCCTTGCCTCCGCCGAACTGGCCCCCTCACCCAATCCAGGTGAGTATGTCGTGTTCTTGTCCCACTTCCAGCGGGGGTTTGGTTTGCCGGTCAGTGACTTTTTCCGGGATTGGCTTAACACCTACGAACTCCAGCCGCACCACCTTCCTGCCAACGCCATCACTTCTCTTTCCGCCTTTGCTTCTATGATCGAAGGCTATGCCGGACTGTGGCCCACGAAGGAGCTATGGATCCGGTTTTCCGGCCTTCGTCGTAACGTCATCCCAAACATCCAACTCGATCCAGAGGACAAGCAACTCACCCCGGAGGCTTTCCGTTTTCCCCCGGGTCACCGGGTTAGAGTCCTGCAAAGGGTGGGCCCAGACTTTCTTTTACGTCCGGAATACCGGCACTGAAGACTTAATGCGGCTGCTCTCCTATACTCCGGGTCCACCTAACCTGGAACTATGGGATGCCGTTCCCAAGAAGCCCACGGCCTTGGCCAACCAGGTCAACAAGAGGTTCGCGGAGCTGAAGAAGCTGGGGTTGCGCAACGAGGACGCTATGATCACGTTCGTGCGCAACCGAATTTCCCCCTCCAGAAGCGCACCCACAAGGTGTGCCACATGAGCTTCGACCGCGACCCCAACCGGACCTCATCCTTTGAGTTGAGCAACATGGAGATATATCACCGGGTTAAGGCTCTCTTCACCACTCACAAGGATTTCTCCTCTGAGTGGACCTGGGGAATTGAGCATTATTGCCGCGACAGGCTTCCTCCCGCGGTAAGCTTCGTGGCGCAATCTTACCCCAAATTAATTATATGTCGGTTATTGTGGCATTTTTGACTCTGTTGTTCGTTCCTTTTCTCAGCAATTCCTTCAGCAGACCCTGGAGGACGGCACGGATCCGACCCTTAAGTGGGCGCCGGACCGGGAGACCCCGAATGAGGAAGAGCCGGACTAGGAGATGTTCCTCCCGATGACCGACGCTACAAAGCGACCCACGGGTAAATCCTCTTCTATTAGAGATTGGCCCGATGATGAAGATGGCTCGGATGTCGAGGTGATTGAACCTGTTGATGCTGTCCCCCTTTCTTTTGCATTTCCGGCATCAGCTAATCCCGGTGGGCATATCCACGAGGATCCTCCCCTTGCTACGGGCGAACCTGTTCCGGTAGCGCCGAAGAAGAAGAACGAAGCGGCACCAAGTTCTTCCTACGGACCTTCTCAGCCCGCCAAAAGGCGAAAGAAGTCCAGAGACAAAACTGCCTCCAAGCCAACAGGCAAAGCCCCAGCACGAAGGGCTCGAAAACCCAAGGAGGCCCAAACCTTGGATGCGTAAGTCATTTTTCCTTCTGCAACTTCCTCTTCCTTGCATTGTTGTAATTTATCTTCTGACATTATTTGATTCGGCAGGGCTGCGGTGGAGGTCCCTCAGAATGGATCTAGCATCTCTTCGCCGCTCCGGCCTAGCCCTTCTCCTCCTCGTGACGATGAGTCACACCCGCTGAGCCCTATTCCTAAGGGTTCTACGGCTGCTCCGGTTTCTGTTCCACCTCGTCACGAGGAGGATAACCTTGGAGCGGGAGAGACCGGCCCAGCTGAGGCGACGGCATCCACCACTTCGGCTTCGCCGCAACCAGCAGCCACCGAAGCTACCTCGACACCAGCACCAGCTCCAGCACCAGTAACCAAACCAGTACCAGCACCCGTTCTGGCACCAGCACCAAGCCCGGTAGCGAGAAAATCAGCAGCTGCACCAAGTCCAGCAACAAAAACACCAGCGCCAAGCTCCTCCGCCTCGTCCGAGTCTTCTCAATCTCGGCGAGGAACTATCCCGGTAGCTCCTAAGGGAAAATCCGCTGCAACCACTTCCTCTTCTCAGCAAGCAAAGGGCAAAAAGGCTCCTGACACTACCAAATCATCATTCGTCGAGGCTGGGCAGCGTACCCTCTCATCAATGTTTCCCAAGAAGGTTCCAGCAGTGAAGGACGCCCCTGCCAAACCAACCGATACACAACAGATGGTTCTGCATACTAGCCCGACCCTTGCCTTGGTTGAGAGGAAAGAGGCGCACGCGAAGGGCTTGGTGGCGCCCCATATGCCCACCGGCGAGCGGTATCCTCCGATGTTGATTGAGTTTGTCAACAACTGGAACAAGGCTGAGTTCGTCCATGACGACGATCTCCCGGAGAAGTTTGGCCCCGCCGAATTTTCCGCCCAAATGAACACAGCCGCTAAGGCAATCAACCTTGTGGGTCGGATGATGGAGGTACGTCGCTTCCCCTTTATATGCTGTAGATAATAACCATTAGTCCCCGAGCCTCCGGGGGAGTAACTTGTTACTCGGCCGGATGCTCTTTAGAAAACTAACGTAGCTCCATGAGAACTTTGAATATGCACACACCTAGAGCCGGGTTAAGTTCCACTTGGCCCGGATCTTGTACACTTCGAACATGCACACACCTAGAGCCGGGTTGAGTTCCACTTGGACCGGATTTTTGTACACTTCGAACATGCACACACCTAGAGCCGGGTTAAGTTCCACTTGGCCCGGATTTTTGTACACTTCGAACATGCACACACCTAGAGCCGGGTTAAGTTCCACTTGGCCCGGGTTTTTGTACACTTCGAACATGCACACACCTAGAGTCGGGTTAAGTTCCACTTGGCCCGGATTTTTGTACACTTCGAACATGCACACACCTAGAGCCGGGTTAAGTTCCACTTGGCCTGGATTTTTGTACACTTCGAACATGCACCAAGATAATTTATGTTTTTGTACTTCTTTCAGATGACCACCAATCGCCGGAGTGTTGAATTCCAATGTCTGCTGGATACCCACAAGATGCTACGCGCAAAGCAAGCTGCGCTTCTCGCGGAATATGAGAAAAGGGGTAAATTTCTTCCTTGGTGCTGCTTCGTTTTTCTTCATCGTCCTCTGCCGAACTAATCTCATCATTCGGTTTCCGCAGCTGGGGTGGAGGCTGAGAACAAGATTATGCGGAAGAATCTAGAGCAGATCCAGGGTTAGTCGTTTTGCCCGACCTTGCAGTGCTTTCCATTTCCTTCTCTCCTTGGCTCTGCAATAATTCATACCTCGGCTCTGCCGGGCCAACACACTATTTCAGCATCGCTTGAAGATAGTGTGCCCATGCCTGATATGATACTGCATTTTCTCGAACAAGCAGGGCAGCATCAAGCCGAGCTTAAGAAGAAAGATGACGAGCTCGCCCTCCTCCGGACCAAGGACGATGAGATCGCCAGGCTCAAGGCTGAGATGGAGAAAATGAAGGCCCAGCACCAATCCGAGCTCCAAAAGGTTGGCCAGGATTACACAGAAGAGCGCGAGCGCCTCAATCTCCAGATCGCCAAGGACCAGGATCTACTCAAGGAGTCCGGCATCTAGCTTGGGTCGGCAAATGCTGAGCTTGAGCAGCTTCGGAAGAGACGTGATGACTGCACCAGGGAGTTGACCCGGATCCTCAGCCATATATCACGTAAGTTCTTTCCCTTATCCGACCTACTTCTCCGGGTTACTTCATATGTCTTTTCTTTACCTTCTTCCTTTGTCTTGTTTCCAGGCAAATTTCCAGAGAGCACTGCTAGTGCGAGCGCTGCAGTTGCCGACTTCCGCCGAGAAAGAGGTACTCCTGCCGCTCCTGACGGTGAAGAAATTCCCTATGACATGGAGGACCTGTTGGTTAGCTTGTCATCTCGCGTGGAGCTCATCAAGAATTATGGCAAGGACATCCTTGACGTTGCAGTTCACATCTTCAACACGTTCTGGCCCGGAGAAGATACTCCAGAGACTACCGCAATCCTCGTTGAGAAGCAAATGGAAACCGAGACCTAGTTCGACCTCTAGAGAGAGTCCGCTGGACGTGCCGCAGCTGATACCATTCTTCACCACATACTCACGTGGTATGAGAAGATCAATCTCAACCTCCTGACCCGCCTGCGCACAGGATCCAGATGGTCCAATGACCCGGAGTGGGTAGCTCGGCGCCAGGCTTGCGCCCATAGCCTCATCGAATATGCTCCCATTCATGAATGGGCTGAGGGGCTGAGCTTCCTGGAAGCTGCTGGGGACAAAGAGGTTGAGAACGACAAAGACGGCTCGGACGGTGATGGAGAAGATGACGCCTCGGATATCGAAGACGGCGAAGATGATGCCGAACTTCCTCCTCCTGCTGCTCCTTGAGCGAAAAATCTTGAAAATTTATCAGATCCCCGGTATGCCGGGTGAAGTTGTATCCCATATACATGTGATAGTTTGCTACTAAGTTCTTATGCCGGATTAACTTGGGCGTAGTCCCCGAGTTTCTTTTTCTTGTTCGTCCAATCTTTTGGCTTGGCTCGTGTCTACCTTGATTCGGTTTTACGACTTACGAATCCGAGCTTCAAAAATTGTCTTAACAATACTGGGAAACTTTTAGACTTAGCTCAAAAATAAAACTGCATAATAACTTGAAATAAATACAAGGTTAGTCCAAAAAACAAGCGTCGGCTCGAATAAATTCTTTTCCTTAGTCGTTTTTCATGTGCTACGCAATTCCAAACTTGTTCTCTTGCTTGCCATGAAGCCAATTCTTGTTGGACAGCAGCAAGTCGAAGAGTTGGGTTCTTGGTGCTCACACATTACTAATCTGAGTTAAGTAGAACAACGTATTCCAGCTAACGCACAAAAAACAACAAATATTATTAAGGCAGTCCCCGAGTTACTGCTCGAGGTGCCAACATTTCATTGATAAGCTCATTGCCGGCATACATACCGACATATGAGAAGACTCGGATACATACACTTCTTCGCTAAGTGTAGAAAGGACGAAGGAGAGCTACATTCCATGGACGTTTAGATTCCTCACTGGACCTGTCCGCCTTGTTCTTTTCCTGTGGCTTTGCATCTATAAGATAATAAGAATCATTGTGCAATGCCTTGCTCACGATGAACGGCCCTTCCCATGGGGGGGGGATAATTTATGCATGCCAGTAATACGTTGTATCAACCGGAGCACCAGATCGCCTTCCCGAAAGACTCGGGGGCTTACTTTCTGGCTATGATAGCGTCAGAGATTTTGCTGATATATGGCGGATCTGGACAATGCCAGTTCTCTTGCTTCTTCCAGCATATCAACATCATTTTGCTGGGCTTCTTGCACTTCGGCTTCTGTGTATTGGGTGACCCTAGGCGAATCATGCTCTATGTCGGCTGGTAATACAGCTTCTGCCCCATATACCAGAAAAAATGGCGTATATCCTGTTGATCGATTCAGAGTTGTTCTTAAACTCCACAGTACCGCTGGTAGTTCTTCTATCCAGCACCCCGCTGATCTTTGCAGCAGCTCAATGAGCCAGGGTTTTATCCCGGATAATACTAATCCGTTGGATCTTTCCACTTGTCCGTTCGATGCGGGGTGGGCTACCGAGGCTACGTCCAGCCGGATCTTCTTATTCCGGCAGAAACGCGCAAATGCTCCTTCGCAAAATTTGTGCCATTATTAGTTATGATACTGTTAGGATAACCGTACCTCAAGATGATATCTTTGAGAAATTTTACGGCCGTAACTCCATCACATTTTCTTATAGGCTTTACTTCAATCCACTTGGTAAACTTGTCCACCATTACCAAAATGTGAGTCATATTTCCCCTTGCTGGTTTGAACGGGCCGACCATATCCAAGCACCATACGGCAAATGGCCAAGTAATTGGTATGGTCTTGAGTTCCGACATTGGCATATGTGTCTTGGTAGCGTACCTCTGACAACCATTACATTTTCTCACCAGATCTTCTGCTTGCTCTAAGGCACTTGGCCAGTAGAATCCGTGCCGGAAAGCTTTTGCTACCAAGGCTCGGGACGAGGCATGATGCCCGCATTCCCCTTGATGTATATCTCGGAGGATGTCAAGCCCTTCTTCCGGGTCAACACATCGCTGGAGGATATTGGTCACACTTCTCTTGTATAGTTTGGAATTGATGATCGTGTATGCCTTTGCCCTCCTCTGTGTTTGCCTGGACAGCACTTCCTCAGTGGGTAAGGTTCCATCTTTAAAGAATTGAAATATAGGTAGTGCCCAAGCTGGTATTGCTCGCACAGGGAACATATCCTCATCAATCTCCATCTGATCCACCGGCATAACTTCAACCTGATCACGCTGAGCAGTCCCCGGGTCTTGCGAAGCAGTCCCCGGGTTCACTGAAGCAGTCCCCGGGTTTCGCGCACCACTTCCCATGTCAATGTCCATGGGCACAACTCCGGATTCCGTGTCCTCCGGGACATAGATTCAGTCGGTTTCTGGGGAGGGCCTGATGGATGGTTTCCTGAGGTGCTCTAATGCTACACCCGGTGGAATTGCTTGTCGGGTTGACCCGAGCTTTGACAGCATGTCGGCAGCCTCATTTTCCACCCGGGGTACATGGTGAAATTCGCATACCTCAAAGTAACCAGATATCTTCTGCACATGAAATCTGTACAGTGCCATGTTTGGATCAAGGGTGTCCCACAGTCCTGACACTTGCTACACCACCAAATCCGAGTCGCCAAAGCATATGATCCGATGTATCCCAATCTCTTTTGCTACCTTGAGCCCGTGCACAAGTGCTTCATACTTAGCGACATTGTTTGATGCCACGAAATGGATCTGCAGCACGTATTTCAACTGGTCCTTTCGCGATGTAAGTACAACTCCGACACCTAGCCCGGTTTTGGTTTTTGATTCGTCAAAGTGCATTCGCCAATAGTTCGGATCTGGGAGTGGCGGTTCGTATTGCACCTCGGCCCAATCCACGAAAAAGTCCGCCACAACTTGAGATTTGATGGCTTCTCTTCTGTCATATTGTGGCGCATAAGGAGCTAGCTCAATTTCCCATTTTGCAATTCTGCCACTCGTATCCTTGTTACTCATTATCTCGGATATGGGGGCCTCACATATGACCCGGATGGGATGTTCCCTAAAGTAGTGCTTCAGCTTCTTAGCGGCCATGTACACGCCATACGCCACCTTTTGATAGTGTGGATAGTTCTGCTTTGAGGCTGACAACACCTCGCCCAAGTAATACACCGGCCTTTGCACCGACTTTCCTTTCTCATCGCGCTCCACCACTATCACTGCACTTACAACTCGGTTGGTTGCGGCTATATAGAGCAACATTGGCTCCTTTGATAGTGGTGAGGCTAACACTGGTGCAGTGGCTAACATCTTCTTCAAGTGGGCAAAGGCTTCATCGGCCTGCGGTGTCCAATCGAACTTATCCGACTTTTTCATGAGTTGGTAAAGAGGCAATGCCTTTTCTCCCAACCGACATACAAACCGACTTAACGAGGCCAGGCAACCTGTGAACTTCTGGACATTGTTAAGACACTTCGACAGTTCCATTCATTCGATGGCCCGGATTTTGGTTGGATTAACCTCGATACCTCGGCTAGAAACAAGAAAACCGAGCAATTTCCCAACCGAGACACCGAAGGTGCATTTTTCCGTGTTAAGTTTCATCCGGAACCTTTTTAGGTTCGCAAACGTTTGACTGTCAAGGAGCGTTTTGCTTTCCTTGGTCTTGATAACCACATCAACCATGTACACTTGTACATTTTGACCGATTTGGTCGTGCAAACATTTTTGCATACATCTTTGGTACGTTGCCCCTGCATTACGTAAACCAAACGACATGGTGTGATAGCAATAAGCCCATACGGGGTAATAAACGCAGTCTTTATTTGATCATCCGGATTCAGAGGTATCTGGTGGAAACCAGAATATGCATCAATGAATGACAACAATTCACATCCAGCAGTTGAGTCTATGACCTGATCTATTCTTGGCAGCGGAAATGGATCTTTTGGACACGCCTTGTTCAGGTTCGTGTAATCGATACACATTCGCCAAACCAATGCCACGTTCAGATCATCCTTCTTCTTCTCCACCAGCACCGGATTAGACAGCCAATCCGGGTAAAGAACTTCCATGATAAATCCTGCAGCTAGCAACCAAGCTATCTCATCCCCGATGACTTTCCTCCTATCTTCAGCGAAGCGGTGGAGGGGTTGCTTCACTGGCTTAGCTCCGGGTCTCACATTCAAAGAGTGCTCAGCCAACTCCCTCGGATCACCTTGCAAGTCCTGTGTGGACCAAGCAAAAATGTCCCGATTCTCACGGAGGAAGCTGACAAGCTCGCTTTCCTATTTATCACTTAACCCAGCACCAATTGTTACGGTGCGTTCCGGGAACATGTCATCAACAGGAACCTTCTTGGTATCTTTCGTGGCCTAGAAGGAGACACTTCCATGCGGGTTACTCAGCGCCGACATATACTGCTGAGCGGACTGAGCCAATGCCGCCACCTCTTGAATTTTCCTTTTTTCCTGCGCAATCACAAGTGATTCGGCTAAGTTAGACCCGGCCGACGCACACTCCATCGAACGTCAGAAATCCCCAGCAATGGTAATCACCCCGTTTGGTCCGGGCAACTTCATCTTCAAGTAACTAATATGACAGCTTGCCATGAACTTGTTCAGCGCTGGCCTTTCGAGTAACGCGTGGTACGCACTTTCTAAATTCACCACCTCGAACTCCAAATTTTCGGTTCGGCAGTTATCCCTCGTGCCGAACAATACGTCAACCCGGACCTTGCCTATGGGCTCACAAGAGATGCTGGGCACAATACCATGGAAAGTTGTCCTCGTGGCCTGTAGCATGTTCTCCGAGATACCCAACTTGCGCATTGTGTCCGCATACATGATGTTAATGCTACTGCCATTGTCGATCAGTACCTTTGAGAACCTTACGTTAATGCTAGGTCCAATGAATGTTGGATCCAGCACCAACGCATACGAACCAGGGCTTGGCATAAGCTTGGGATGATCCCTGATGCTCCAGGTGATTTCTTGGTCAGACCAAGGCATATACCTAGTCACTGTAGGCATCACTGCATTCACCTCCATATGTCGGCGCTGCAAGCTCTTTCTATCTATTTCCTCAGTGGTGAACACACAATAGCTTTGATGATGCTCTCTATACTCATTTCTCCCCTCATTTCCAGGGTGCCTCTGATCCGGCTGATGTTGATTTTCCACTTGATGCACCACATCCCTTCTCTCATTGTTATCATACCTCGGCGGAGGGGGAGGCAACATTAGCTGTTGCGTGTTCGCTCCGGAGAGCAATTGCTGCTGGGGTAACTCCTGCCGAGGCTGATCATTCTGGGGTGCCTGAGCATTCCCCGAACCACCTTGTTCAATCTTGCGCATCCACTCACATTGCCTCGTCGTATGACCCGCTGGGTTACTCGGATTTGGCGTGTGAAACTTACACGGCTGGTCCAACATCGACTCATAAGTATACCTCGGACGGTCCTTCTTTTCTTGCCACTGTTTGTTTTGCTCTAGCGTCCAAGTTTTCTTGCCTTCGTTCCTCGGAGTCCACTGCCCTCCAGTTTTTTGGCGTTGACTGCCCCCTGCTCCGGGTGATCTTGATTCATAGCTGCAACTTGGTGCAAACCGTATCGATGATCTGGTCTATCATCTCTCCTTTTCCCTCTGTAATCATTCCTCTGGGATGACCCGGCTCCATCTCTCCGGTAGTACTCATCGTTCGACTCGTTTGACACGAGCCTAGGTTGGGTTGGATCACCCAGAGCATACGAATCAGCAATCCGGATCATCTCTGCCAACGTGGTCGGCATTTTCCTTTGCAACTTCTGCCACAGCTCGCTTGCATATCTGCATCCTTGCGCAAACCATGCTATGGCCTGTGATTCTATCACGCCCTCACACGAGTTTCTCACTGTACACCAACGGGTTAAAAACTCCCGATCTGTCTCATTTGGTCTTTGCTTGCACATAGCTAGGGTCTGCGGCCTATTTGGCCTCTGATACGTACTCGAGAAATTGCTGATGAACATTTCCTCGAAATCTATCCAGCAGTTGATGCTTCCGGGTGGCAAATTATTTAGCCATACCCTTGCTGGCCCCTCCAACATCTGGGGTACATATCGTACAGCCCATCTCAAGTTACCAGTGGCAATTTTCACAGCTGTAGCATAATTTATCAGCCAATCCTCCGTCTTTGTACTACCGACATACGTCTTTGTGCCCCTGGGCAACTGGAAGTTGGGTACCGGCGGCTCCTTCATGATCCGGGGTCCGAAACACGCTGGACCTAGTGGACCTTGACATTCAATCTATTCCGACCTATACAGTCGATCTAGTTTCAACCTGGCATCATCCGGCATCAAATCCCTGCTTCCCAATCTTGACCCTATCACATGATAGTCCGGTCTTGGGTATCCCGCATTTGCCATTTCCGAATCTCCATCATTATACCTGTCTTGCTCTCGTGGAGCACCTTTCTGTTGCATACCTCGACCGACACTTTGATCTTGCCTTGGTATATTCCGCTGCTACGGTTGTCCTGCTCCTGCCGAGTTTCGCTGTCCGGCATTGCCGTTGACGGCGTTCCCTTGACCGGCATTGCCTTGGTCGCGGTTACCTTGGCCAGCTTCACCTCGGCTCACACTCCGTCGATCATCATTTTTCTGAGCTTCTTTTCCTTTCCCTGCCCGCGTTGGGTCATACGGGACGATCTGTTTGTTCCGTCTGGCCACAGTTACTACCTCCTCTCTCCTTGGACCACCATGAGGAGACGATGCGGCTCCAGCAGATTTCTCCGGGTTACCCATCGCCGAATGGACGATCTTGGAGGCTCCAACTCTCTCCGGGTTAGCTCTGAGTAGTTCTTCGTTTTGTCTGTTCGCGACCCGAACCAGCTCGTTAACCCTATATTGTTGTCTTTGCCGAGCCTCACCCGTTAGACCCTCTAACTCGGATGCAACTGCATCCGCTGCTCTGAGGTTCTTTGCCGGGGTGCTATACCTCGGCAGCCCCACGGACAAATAGTTTTCTGATTCCTCAATTCTAGTATCACCTTCTCTGTTCATCTCGCTCATGAGATTTCTCCCCTTCACTTTTACAGCATTAACTCTGTTCGCCTTTGTGTACTCACGCAGCGTCATATTCAACGACTGCTGAGCCGCGGCTATCTTTTTTGCACCCTCTAGTATCTTTTGCCTAGTTTCTTCTAGCTCGGCCTGCGCCCGAGCTGGATCTACTGTTGCTACCACAGGGTTTGCCAAGCTATCCATCGCTTCCCTCAACACATTCTCTGGCCTCTCTAGTGGAGGACCTCTACCTTTCCTAGGTGCCTTAGGTGTTACCTCCGGATCTGGCGCCGGATCTTTGCTTGCGCCTGCACCTGGCGCAGTCATCATCACCTCTGCATGGTCCGGGGAGCGAGCGATACGCGTCCCGGGAACCACAGTGAGGGGTGGCTCTCCCGCCTCGACGATGTGACGCGTATGAACACACGACACGTCAACAGCAATGTAGACCTTATGCGTGCTGAGCTTGACGAAGAGGCCATTGCGCGGAAGAGGGCGCGTGCCGAAGCAACCAGCGGTGTCGCTGACGAAGTCCAGCGCTCCAAAGCGCTGAACGAGCTCGGAGACGATGCGTTCGCCGGTGCCGATGAAGTTTCCCGTCCGGATCTTGACCCCTGCTAGCGCCGCTAGCCCCACGGTGGGCGCCAACTGTCGTGGTGGTGTCACGGCAGATGCCATGGATAGGCTAAAGGTGGGGACTAATACACGCTAGGGGAATCCAGGGAGGGATAGTGAAGTGATTCTTCACATAGAAG